>CAKOAT010177377.1:43169-286881 GCA_932364175.1 Eruca vesicaria subsp. sativa
ATAAATCAAAATAATCAATCTTATATATTGTATATGATATATAATTAAATTTAAATGATATAAACATAGTAATATAGCACACTTTTAATATGGATATTTATTAAATGAGGTTTCTACTCATATGATTTTATGATTATTTGCATATTTGTGTAACAAAACTTTACACCAATGATTTATAAATTACGTTATGATTATTTGACTTTAATTTCCATTTTACATATACACTTCCATAAATTAAAAGGAATGAAGTTATTATAGTTAATATATGCAAATCGTTATCAAATCGTATATTTTCCTTTTCTTCCATTACATGCGTGCGATATATATAAATATATAAACTATGTTACATGCGTTATATGCGTCTCTAATTATTTTTCTCTAGTAAATTTCAATTGAACCTAAAGCCGCCACGTCAGTTAAATTGATATGCTAATTGATTGACAACTAAGCAAGGTTACTTTTTAATTAATACAAACTTGAGGTTACATCTTTTCAAATGTTTCTCAATTAATATATAGGGGATTTTCATTTTTATTTAATCACAATTAAACTAAGCAACACCCATAAGCAACAGGGATAATGATGCTCTTAGGTTTTCTAGAACAAGATGTACCTGGAGTTTACCAAAAAAAAAAAAAAAAGATGTACCTGGAGACGCCAATATTACAACGTTTCGTATGAGTTCTGTGTCGATTGTTTTGATACATACAGTGTACAGAAATAAATGAATTTAATTACTGTTACGACTTAATATCAAAATTTTGATCGTTATGTTCGGAAGTCAAAAAAATATTGTTTGTCAAAAAAAGTTATAATCTTTTATTATCGATTCCCGTTATCCACACAAATAGAAATGGATATATGAAAAAATAGATTAAAAAAAGACAAAATGTATGCATTTCGCTTAGGATCGTATTCTATAGTTATGATTCTACTATCTATATGTCTTTTGTATTTAGTCGAAAATCTATATTGAGCTCCAAAACTATGCATATCCAGACACTCATGTATATTTACTTGGGATCACAAGGAAAACATAAACTTTGTTTAGTAATACTGTCTAATTAGTAATTACAAACAAAATCATGGAAAAAATAAAGTTCATATTATATACTATCATTAGGTAGGTGGACTAACTCGATTAAATATACAGTAATATTTGCTTTAGAGAATTGGATTAACAAAAATACGAAACTCTTTCTTAAGTGACGGAACACTAATTTTTTTGTTCTTTGAAATTTAAGAGTTTAACCATTTGAAGTAAACTGACTATAATTTGTGATCATATGATTTGATTTATTGATATCGTTAGAAGCATGTTTTCTTTCTTGGTTCAAAATTCGAATTACCTAATTACGACTGCATATGCTCTGATCCAAATTAAAAGAGATTATATCACAATTTAGACTTGTATCGAAACATACAGACTCAAACAAGACAACTTATGGGGACATTTTATTAATCCAACTTCGTACACACACACACACGACAAACCAACAGCATAGCACACACGTTTTGGTTCAGACTAAGTAGGAATTAAATCGTCCTTAATATTTAGTTACCAGATCCTGATCCAGCTCTAGATCCAGCAAATGAACCTGCAGATGATCCGGCTCCTGATCGACCCGAACCACTAGAACTCGAACTTGATGACGAGCTAGAGCTAGATGATGAACCTGATCCTGATCCTGCACCAGCACCAGCGCCAGAGCCTGACCCGCCGCCAATACCAATCCCCAATCCAACGCCCAGACCGACCCCAATCCCACCTAGGTCAAGCCCCAAGTCTTTTCTTGCGACTCGGCTCTCGGTTAACATAACCAAACTTGAAATCACTAATAAACCAAGAAGAACTAGACCTTGGACCCTAGACATTTTGGAATTCTTCGTGAGTAAGAACCTTTTAAAAAAAAGTCTTTAGACTTGCCAATCTATGTGTATTGAGTTTGTAGACTTGTAGTATCACTTAGTTTGATACTAGCGCGAATAACATGTTCGGGTATTTATAGAAGCTTTGGGATCGAGTGCGCCATTACGTGTTTATCACCAAATTTATTTCCACGATTTTATCTTTTTGTATTCATAGCTTACGATCATATATACAATTAAAGAGTCATGAGTACCAATTAAACACATGTTTTTAAAGTAACTAATCAAATGATAGTCTAACTAAATATAATTTTTGATCGGATACATGCAAAATGATTTGAAATTATATAAAAAGAAACGAACTTAACCCAAGTTAATTCGTATGGGTTTTCACTGGTGAGAGGTATATAACGTTCAAAGAAAAAAGATTGTGGTAACATTAGAACTCTCAGTAAGTCAATATATTCCACAAGTATATATTTTGATCATCGAAAATGCATAACGAGATTATTATCACCAAAATTTAGTTCTAACGAAACGTTAAATTTAAGAGAAATGGTTAACTAGTGCACAATTATTTAAGTACGGGTATGCATGTGATCTGTGCATTATCGTTTTGCTGCTGCCAACCCACCAGAGTCGACGGTCCACTAAGTTGAGTGGAGGGGTAGTGGTTTATACACGCATAAAACTAACAACTCATGTATTCACTAATCTAAAGTCCCCACATATAAAGTATAATTGAACCTAATGCACGTGCTTAAATCATTGTTCGAGAAAGATCGTTCACATTAGTTATGTTTTTATTATGAATCCCCTTTTTTGTCAATCAAGGTATCACCTTAATTATTTTTTAGCATAAAATGTTCTTTCTTTGATTTTGAATCAGTGTTTAGTCTATAAAACAAGATGTAAGCACTGAAGTTAATATGTTAAATCCCTTTGTGAGCATAGTTCTCACTACGATAACAATACTACAAAAACGCTATTTTCTTAAAATTTTGAATGACGTCGGACTATCTAAGCTGAATTGTGAAGGTAAAACTAATAATCATTGCAATTAAAGAATTCAACGATTTCTAAGTATATTGTGATTCTAATTACGTTAACGATCTTTTTATGCTAAAATTCTTTAAAAACTATATGCTTATTCTTACTTTTTCGTATCAAGACAAGTGTTTAATTCTTTGGATCTTAGATTAGTTCAAAATTGTAATTTATTCATAAACTATATCTAAACAAAATACCAATACGAAAACAAAATAAAATCTATAAAAACATTTCCTCAGTGGTAATTACATTAATGTTAAACCACTTGTAAATCTTAGGTTTGAGCATGAAGCCAATTTATAAAGATGCATAATGTTCCTTTGGTTACGTATCTAAATTAGGTATGGTGCGGACTGGTTTCTTTTGATATAACTTGTGATATAATTGACGTGTATATATATATGTTGTTCTCTCAAAAGAAAAAAATGAATGCAAATCGTTCGAATTCTCAAAAAGTAACACGAATCATTAATTAATGATATAGTCATTCGAAATTTCTTTCTAAAAATGAATGTAAAACTTTACATTTCATCGTGTTTGCTATTTCAAAATTATAACCAAATGTTGTGTTATATATGATGATTGATACGTGCAAAAACGGAGAAGAACAAAAAGAACTGCACCAAATTTTAGCCAAAAAAAAAAACGGAGAAGAACAAAAAGAAAGTGCATGCAATTATTTCCTCAACTATCAACTTGAAAAATTACAGCTTATAGTACAAAAGTAACCAACCAAACGCTTCAGAAGCGTTTCCCATGTCATCTAATCACCCATTTTAGAAAATTAAAATTTCTAACATTTTATTTATTCATACTTGTAATAATTACGTAAAACACATAGCATGGATAAGATATTGCATGCATGCGATATTCTTCATTCAGTCGCCACCTTCACCGTATCCTCCTCCATATCCACCGCCTTCACCGGACCCTCCTCCGTTACCGGAGCCACCTCCTCCACCCTGACCCCCTCCTCCTCCACCACCGCCACCATGACCCCCTCCACCACCACCTCCTCTTCCACGGCCTGAACCGGAACTTCCACCTGAACCAGAGCCGGCACGTGACCCAGCGTATGATCCAGCCTCGGACCCCGCATCACCTCCACCACCACCAGAGCTCGAAGAACTGCTGGAGCTAGAAGAGGAAGACGAGCTTGACCCTCCTCCTCCTCCGGATCCTGACCCGGCACCAGCTCCGGATCCGGAACCACCTCCACCGAGACCTATGCCGATGCCAGTACCGATACCTATCCCGATCCCACCAAGGTCCAGACCCAAGTCTTTTCTTGCAATTCGGCTCTCGGAGACTAGGCACGACGTGGCCAATATCAAAGTGATTAGGACCAGTGATGATGAGTTACTCGACATAGTTTTATCTATTGTTTTGTATCTGCTAATGGTTTTTTATCTAGAGTATTTTGGTAGTGCTCTTGATGAATATGATACAAGATGTTGAAGGTATTTATAGGCGTTCCAGAGCTTATTAATATGGTAGTGAAAATCCTACAAGTCAAAGTTGTGTCCACACACCAACTATGGTATATAAGTTAATAATTTCAATTGCTATGGATCATAGATTGTGAATGTGTTATGTTAATGATTAAAACATACTAGTGGTGACAACCTTGATAAGCACGTTATCTCCAAAACAAAATTTAAAATATTTGTTAGAATTGGAGCCTGGAGGCATGACCGACTTATGAGAGGTCCACTTACATAGGTTGTTAGTGGAGCATGCACCGAAGTGTTTTCCTTGCAACGTTGCACTTGCACATGTCATCTTTAATTTACATCCACAAGTTTTTCTTCGTGCAAAAACAATCATTACACGTCTATCATCTTATTTTCTTTTTTCTTCTCGACCTCCATCTTAACCTCTTTATGTAAAAATTCACGTGGAATTAGCGTCAAATCGAAACCATACATATATAATACATAATTCTGGTTTGGCGTTGAAGATGGTTCAACCAAAAGTAAAATATTAGATAGGCCAAGACTGAGTTCGAGATTGCCTAAAACAGACCCAATAAAAACCCTTTAACCAAATCGGATAACAAGTCACCATTTTCCCTATCATTCTTATCCGAGGAATATGAAACATATTCACATCTTCAAAATCTTCTTAAAATCTCAGAAACACCTCAATTTTGGGCCGTTTGGGATGAGCGTGGACAACGTCAAGGCTGTCAAAGATCCAACAATGGCTCCTACTCTCTTTCTTTCCAAAACTAGTCACTATACCGTTGTGGTCTTAATTTTTGCTGTGAACCACTTAATATTTAGCAACAATCTGGTTACTAGTGCTGTAATGTGTTATGTTCTTGATGCATTGGTACTGATAAGATGTGGAAACGAATCTTGTATGTGTTTTACAGATTATGTCTCTTTCTGACCAAACCCAATGTGACTGAACATTAAAATTTGATCAAAGATGAGCTCAAATAACATATTGGGCCTAGGCCCATTATATGTTTTCTTTATTCGTCGGAGCTAACGACAGTCTGTCGTCTTCTTCGATCGATTTTACCTGGCCGGTGATCGAAACATTCGGGAAGCTAGAAACAGAGACTCTTAATGGCGAATCAAGGAGCTAAGAAGAGGAAAGATGAGAACGCTCGACACATGGCTAAGCTCCGTCGTATCATCATCGCTTGCAACGTAACTTCCTCTCTTTCTCTCATTCTCGTGCATAAAGCCGTTGCATTTTTATATAATTAAAAACTTGAATTTTCAATTCGATAACTTCGAGGATTTTTTTTTTTCTTGTTGCATTATGTGGTGGTCTGCTTCATAAGGTTGTGTACGTGATAGTGAGGATGGTGATTTTCTATTCGAGCTTTACGTGGAAACATTGGATTGGTCTTGTGGTAACGTCTCTTGGTTACGCCGTTCCTTATAAGTTTCTCGATGGGATGGCGAAGCCTAGTGTTGGTGATGATGGCGAGCTTATTGATGGTGGGTTTGACATGAGCACTGGTGGTATTTGTGGGTACGAACATTGTCTCAATGCCAGCTGTTTGATATGTAATGTTTAGATGTTACACTGTTTTGATAGAAAATTGCTACGTAATGATCATCTTACTGGTGGATAGGATTGATAGTGGAGTCTTCTTCTATATCACAAGCCTAAATGATCTGATCTCTCTGTCTTTGCAGATATTTGCACGATGTACTCTACATCACTTGCTTCGTGCAGCTAGCATCTATCATCTCTGGAAAGTTTTGGTACGCATATCTAGTGGTACGCTCTCTTCTTAATATTTTGGCTAAAATCTGTTGGAAAGCAATGATACCGATAGTTTTTTTTTTTTCTTTGCAATTTATAGATTCCTGCATTTGGAGCATACAAAGCTTCTGGACTTATTAGAGGATTCATGTCACAAGGTTCAGAGGTAATCACTTTTCTGGTACTCTCGAAGGGCTTTTGATCAAGGGGGGAGAGCTTGAGCGTTATTAATAAGATTTGACTGTATTTTGACTCCGTGACTGAACCTTTTAGGGAGGTGTGGAGGATGAGAAAACTCGCAAGAAGAGGGAGAAAATGGAGAGAAAAGCTTCTAGAGGGCAAGTCGTCAGGACAAGAACACGATGAATGTGTTAACATCGTCTTTAGCAACATAACTTGGGAAAATCTTTGTTATTAAAATGAAGTTTACGATTGGAGATGTTATTAGAGGACAACGAGCAGCTTGGGGGTAACAACAACAACAAACTTCTCATCCTTCAAATGAGTAATGATACATTTGAAAGAGATAGCAAAACAGATTCTGGTCAAACACATCAGTCTCATATAGTTTCTTCATTTGTCATCATTACCGTTAAAACAAAATATATTCATACATCTCCACAAAATCTTAAACTGTATAGAAATTTTTATCATACATGTCTCTATATTCTAATAAGTGTAGAGCTTCTTAATTGGATAGTTTGATAGAAAAATGATATCTTTCTTTTTCTGTGTTATCTTGGACCGGATAGTTCCATGGCTAGCAAATCTAAAGGCTGTTGGTCATCATCATCATCGAAAGCCGAAGACCCAAACATTTGGTAAGTTGGATCATTGCAATGTGCTTCATTTAGTCTTGACACAGAAGTAGTAGACAAAGATGAGATTGTCTTGAAAGAGATATTGGCATGGTAGAAATGTGAATGGTTATGAGAAGCAGCCCATCTCTCTGCTAAACCATCTCCTTCCAGCATCAAAACCACTTCAGACATTTTAGGACGATGAGCTGGAAGATATTGTGTGCATAGCAACGCCACTTGCAGCATCTCTCCCACTTCAATCTTATCATAGTTTGTCCCTAGTTCTCGGTCCACCAGCTCCTCTACTTTCATTTCTTCATGCAATTTCCTCACCTAAACCAAATCTTGATTCTGTTTGATACTATTCAAAGTAATAAAGAAAGTGTGAATATGAGTCTCACTGCTTACCCATTCAAGCATAGCTCCTTTCTGGCTAGCGGTTTTACCAAACTCAAGAGCTCTCAATCCGGTAATGAGCTCAAGCAAGAGTATACCAAACCCAAACACATCGGTCTTCTCAGAAGACTGACCAGTGGAGAGATATTCAGGCGCAATGTGGCCAACAGTGCCACGAACCGCGGTCGTGACATGAGAATCCTCGTGGTTAAGAAGCTTCGCAAGCCCAAAGTCACCAACAACAGCTTCAAAGCACTCGTCTAAAAGTATATTAGCCGCTTTGACATCTCTATGAATGATCTTGGGATCACATTGCTCGTGAAGATACAACAAACCTCTTGCTGCTCCAATCGCAATCCTCTTCCTCAAGTTCCAGTCCAATGCCGGTTTAGCTACAACAATGAACAAAAAAAAGAATCATTAAAAGTAGTTATTGGAAAATGAGATTTGGACAGAGACTTATACTAACATTTAAGCTTCAAGGCGACGCTGCCATTGGGCATGTAAGGGTAAACAAGAAGCCTTTCACTAGAAGTTTTGCAGTAACCAATTAACCGAAGTAGATTCCTGTGAACAGCTAAGCTGATCATCTCTAGCTCGGTACGAAACTGTGAATCCCCTGAAGCTCCATTAACATCGTTCAAACGTTTCACTGCAATCATAGTCCCGTCTCCTAGCTTTCCTCTGTAAACTTTACCGAATCCTCCAGCGCCAAGAATGTTCTTGGAACTGAAACCATCTGTAGACGCATGAAGCTCTCTGAACGTGAAGCTTCTTAGATTCCCAAGTCCTTGTAGCCCTTCCTCTTGTTTGTCTAATAAGACAAAAAAAATTAAACATCTACATGAGACAGAACAGTGTTAAAAAGGCATAAAGGTCAGATCAACGTTACCGTTTAGGTTAAGGATCAGTAGCTTTGTTTGTTTCTTACGGTACCAACAGAAGGAGCCGAGAGCAACGGTTATTAAAGCAAGTAAGCCAAGGCTTACACCGATTGCTATTGCTAGTTTATTAGACCTGTGTCCTACACACACTCAAGCAACAAGAATATGGTGAATAAAAGGATTGAGAGGGAATAAAAAAACAATGCAAGAAGGTACGAGAGTTTTACTAGATGAGGAGCTCAAAGAAACAGAGAGAGGACTTGAACTGATAGTTCCAGAACAAATCTCAGGTGGGCTGCTTCTACAAATCAATGGATTCCCAACAACACTACAATTCAACAACAAGAATTATTCTTTGATTTAATATAAAACCTGTGTGAAAATTATTTGACATTTTAGAATTTAATTACTTAAAAGTCTTGGCTGGGAATTTAGGAATAGGACCACTGAGATTGTTGTAAGACAAGTCCCTAAAATTCAAAACAAAACAATTCAGACAAAGCCAAAGATAAATAGTCAATAAGTAAATAAAAAAGACAAATGTTTATATACTCACAAGAAGGAGAGATGAGGAATTTGAGACAGAGAGGCAGGGAAGGGCCCATACAATGAGTTGTTGTTCAGTCTCCTATTTGGAAAAACCAATACATTTAATAACATTATGTTATAAACTGATCAAATCATTACATCAGTGAACAAGACTCAAGAGAAGAAACTCACAGGTATTCAAGACTGCTTAGATGCTCGATGGAAACTGGTATTTCACCGGAGAATCTGTTGTTGGAGAGATCCAAAGTTTGTAACCGTGGAAGTAAACCGAACTCCGGTGGAATTTTGCCGGAGATGTTGTTACTTTGCAATGACCTTTCACAAGTAGGAAACAGAGGTTTAAGAGATACAAACAAAAAGAGACAAAAAAATAATATTTTAGAATTTTTTTAAAAAGACAGAACAATGAAGGATCCGAGGTGGTCTTAATCTTACACTTGTCGGAGATTTGTGAGGTTTCCGATGGACTCAGAGAGAGTTCCAGAGAGAGATTGGCTTGGAGCTACTCTAAACAGTTAAAGAGAGAAAGAGTTTTAGACATTAATGAACTACATAGAAAACAGAACAAATGAAACTCACAGGCCAATGACGAGGTTGTCGGAAGAGCAAGTGATCATAGCCCAGCTACAAGGATCAACTGAAAACTCGTCCCAGTTGTTCAAAGCTCCATGAGGATCATGCAAACCGTTTTTTATATTTATTAACGCTTCCACTGTTACCATTTAACAAAAAAAAAATTCTAACTTTAAAACCAAAAGAACAATTAAAGAAACTCTTTATATTTTGCTGTTGTAATGTTACTACCTTCAGGGTTTCTTGGCTCGGAAGAGAGAGTGAGAGGACAGAAACAGAGAAACAGCAAGAACAAGTAGAGAAGATGAAGTTGATTCAACATCTTCGTCTGTGTAGTTAACACCATTGAGAAGTTTAGCTAAAGAGAAGTAAAACAAAAAAACTCTGAAGAGAAGGCAGAGACAACATTAGTTGTGACCACAAACACACATAGAAAAAGAAGAGAAAGCAAAAGTAAAAAAAAAAAACCTGCTTTATATTATGTTATTTTGTAATAAAAGAAAGAAAATGTCGGGTCTATCAGTCAAAAGAAGAGTCTTTTCTTTGTTCCTTCTTCTCCACGAACAGTCTCTCTCACACAGGAGAAGAAGGCTAAACAAACAAACAAGAGCCGTTTAAATGATGGCAAGAGAGAGAGAATCAGGGGAAGTGGATTATACGAGTTGTCGGGCCCGGGATGGTGGATGCTGGTCTACTCTACACTCTTTTCTTTTGTCCATTTCTTTACTTTTTTTACCAATTTTGAGAATTTGATATGCTCCCTACCTACAGAAATTTAATGGTAACTGATGTAGTTAATGATTCGCATATTTATACAGAGACTATTCTATTGAAAAATGTCAAAACGCAACAACATGAGATAGTGAGTGGTGGTACCAAGAGAGACGAGAAACTAAAGTCAAGATGAGCCTTGAAATAGGGAGAGAGTCGTTCTGTTATGTTAACGTTAATTGTGTATAATAAATAGATCCCTATACTTTTGATTATTTCCTTCTTTTTTGTCACTCTGTTTTCTTTGAAATTATTTTCGCGCACCTCTCGTCCTCCTTTAGTATTAATTTAATTTAATCTAATCCAAAGCCATCCTCTAATAATTACAGCTTTATCTTTATTTTTCTTATTTTATTACTTTTCTTTTTCTTATTCTGTCTTTTTCACCTTTCGATCAATCAAGTCTTTACTTGACTGCAAGAACATTCATGACCCCCACGTTACGAATGTATGTTTTTAATAAAGCTTTCGTGTAAAATGCTACAAAATAATCAAGTTTTTGTTAAGATGTACATATGGACTAATAAATAATCAATCATTCATTGCCTACCTTAAATTTTCGTACTTATATGTTAATCTATCTGGTTAGTATATATTTAAAAAAAAAAGTCTCATCATATTCGAATAATAAGTTAATTAAAAATATTGTATATGTTCACATCGTTCATAAGATTTCATTGATTGATCTAGATTGATAAAACGTACGAACTTAAGCTCCAAAACTACTAGGATTGGAGATGTTGTGATCGTGTAATAATAATGTATTCAGCTATTTGATCGAAGAGATGGTTTTATATTCTCTTTATAACTTAATAATCATTTTTGTCTAAGCATAACACTAAATTCAAAGTTGAAACCGATAACATCGAGATTGAACTAATATTATATATCCTCTTAAGATCTAACAATCCTCTATTCACCGAAATGGCAAATAATGCATTGACCTAGTGGATTACAACATCGAATTGTCAAAAAATGTTATCCGCTTGATGACTAAAATCATGAAAAATATCAATTTTGATATTGGTTTATAGAATCAATTACTAAAAGAACAAAATAGAAAAGGAAAAGCACGAGATGGAAGTTGGCAAGATGCCGAATTAGGCTGAGCAAGATGAGGTAAGCAGCGAGATGCTTTGCAACCAATCACCTTATTTTCTCAACACATGCATATTATCAATGATCCTTACGTCAGGCATGCATGCATCTTTGTACTTGTTTCATATTACATGCATCTCATCTTTACACTTGTTTCACACATTTATCCCTACGCTTGAGAAATTAAAATCCATATTTTTACGAGAGAAATATTCTCTGAATCTTTGACGAATAATGTAACATTAGAATTGGATTCTTAAGACTCATAATTGCTCTTTCACCAAAGTGGAGAGAAACTGCATGATGGGACAAATCTGGCTGAAGATCAAATATTATTATACGAATAATGCAAACACATACGAAAAAGGGGAACTTCTTAATTTTCATGATGTGATTATATAAAGTAGAATCTCTTCCCAATAATTTGCACCACATAAAAATATTGGATATATGTTCATCATCTCTATTTCCTTCAGTAATGTTTGTTTCATCTTTTTATCCACGGGACCATATATTCTCACTTGCACCAATTATGTATGCTTTATTCCATTAAAGTCCCTTTTTAAATATTGTTACTTTTTATTTTTGTGTTAGGGACTATGCTTAGCGACTAGTTGTGTGTAGCACATTAGTGTTGATTAATTGTGCAGCCTACTATCCTTCCTAGCAACGGAGTCTGGGTCATCAATCACATGTTTTAGTTAATGGATCTTGAAGCCATTTTAATGCTTAGCGAAATTAGAGGGAAAGTGCTGCTTTTACCTTCTATTATAACTTGCAATATCAAAAAGATGGTATTATCTAAAACAAATCTTTACTTTTCCCCTTCTAAATATACATTTGTATCCATCGGCCCGATAAATTCAACTAGACCTAAAAATTATATTGGCTTTGCGCATAAAGATTCCAAAAGCAACCGAACAAGCAAAACATGTGCGAAAAGGGCAGCAAATCTTCGTCGGAATGCGTATATTCTTCTGCGATTTCCCATTCCTCATATGGTCGACATTAATCATGATTCTTCCACGTTCTCTAAATTTTGTACTTCTTTACTATTTCTTGATCATACTTTGTATATGATCAACGTAGCATTGTAATAATACATATAAATAAGTTAAGAGTACATGTAGTTTATAAGTAACTAGATTTTGAACCCGCACATCCGTGCGGGTATTTTTTCATTTTATAAAAATATAACAAAACTTTTCAAATATATATGATTTATATTCTATTGTTATATATTGTATAATTGTATAATTTTAATTACTTTTATATAATATATTGTTGTAAGTTTTAAAATAAAAAAAATATTTATATATAATTTATTATATAATGTATTTGTTGTGAGTTACAAAAATATATGTTAACTTTTTTTGTAAGAAAATGTTCTATGATTTAAATACTTTAATATGTTTTAAAAGGGAGTGATATTTATTTATTTATTTGAATAAAAGAAAATTTTTAAAACAAAATATTTTCCTTTTACCAATTTAATATATTTTATATTCATTTCACATAGCATTTTATTTTAATATAATATAGAATATAATTAAATTATAAAATATAACAATTTTTATTTTAATTAACAGTAATATAGATATTTATATATATTAATCATGAAATTAAATAATGCATATTTTATAAAAATATTTAAACTTCTTAGTAAGATCTTGTTAGATATTTTCTCAACAAATTTATAACCAATATCTTATTAATTATTAAAATATTCCTCCAATTATATATATTTGATTGATTAGTATAAATAATCAAATATATCATATTAATGAAATGGTCCAACATGACTTTTTTGTAGTAGATGTAAATGGTACTTCTCTTTTAATAGAGAAGATGGAGCAGACCGAGTGTTTTAGTACCGTTTACAAGTGCTTAAATACGTTTTATAACAGTGTATTTAGTTGAATTTATTGAACAAAACGGAAAACAAGAAGCTTAGTTTGGATTCACTTCATATTGGGCTTTGTGGGATGGCCTATCGGGTCTCAAATACCCTGCAAAACCCAAAACATGTGAACACAGAAAATATAAGACAAACCTATATTTTTATGACAAGTGTTGATGACTAGAATCGTGTGCCAAAGGTTTGCTAGTCCAAATTAATAGAGGATACACATCATTCACGGGATCTGAGATTAATGTGTACACACACTTACTCCCTTTCGCTTTTATTGTTTGAACCAATTCATTTTTTCTCTGATTGCGTCAACAATACACATCGAATCAAATAAATAAGAAATATACAGACATACTACATGCAATATCATCAGCAATATAACACATAGAAAAGCAATATCATCACCAGTTTATTTATCCACAAACTAAATCCTTCGAAGATGACAATCGAGAGAGCAGAAGAGCTATAAGCTAATTCTTTTACAAAAAAAAAAAGAAAAAGAAATATAGCTAATATGTATGCAATGGGTTGAAATTTAAATGATAACCTGCTCTTAGAGCCAAGTTCCTGCATAATATGAAAAAGCTAGTTTTAGCTCATAAATTTGCTTTCGCCACGAAGCAAAACAAGTTATCTGCTTGATAATGATGTATGAAAATTCTACATCAAATTAAAATAAAATTAAGAGAGGAACAGAAGAGTGTATAACGTGATAATGTGTGACAAGGAGATTGAGCCTTTCTGCCAATACCACTACACTAATCCTTTTTCAATAAAAGGAACAGACTAAATACATATCGACGAAATGAATCTGATCAACGACATGGAAGAGTATCGAGGCTCATTTTTCTTCAGCACTAACGACATGGAACAGTATTGAAAGCCCACCATTGTTGCAGTAATACTTAGTCTATTCTCCATTGTTTGATTTTTTCTACTAAAAAAAATCAAGATAGGAACAAAATATCAGATAAAACATTAAGAACTCGAACAAGTGTGGAATGGATTTGGGTGAAGGAGGAGGAGAAGAAGAAGAAGAAGAATGGTATGTGAATCTGAAGATGAGATAAAATACATTATTGCCTCTTCTTGCTTGCTTTTTTTTCACCTTTTGTGGGTTTTTTTCTCATCTTTGTTTTTTTTTGTTCTTTATTCGTTTCGTCTGAGAGAAGCCTCCTTGCAAACCTTACCTGATATGTCTCTCTCCCTATCTCTAAAGTTCTTTGTATGGGCACTATATACAACTGTCATAAAACAATTCATTAAGTTTAAAAACTTTGGTAGTTACCTTTAGAAATTAATTCTAAAAGGAATTACAAGTTCAGTATATGATGACGTATGGCTCTATCCGATCAAAATGTGTCCAAGTGCATTTCACATGTACGAGACAATAAATGTGATATTACTCTATTAGTGACAAAATTTTGTGATGTGATTAAATGTGTTTCACGCGATTGTATCGTTTGAAGTTCAACTGCAATAAACACACATGCATAATGCATTACTATTCAAAACATCATTATCAAAAGGTATACAATATACATGGAAAAGGAATGATATTAATGGTAATATGTTACATGCCTAATCAGACATTCTATAAATTTTATTTGTTTTCCAACCTGGAATGGAACTGGTGTATTAAGAGTTCTTTTGTCAACATGTTTTAGGTAGGGGATTAATTAGCAAAACCGATATATGGATACTTATATGATTGATATAGTATAAACTTTTAGGGATGGTCTGACCAAAAACATGTGCTCCCTAGTCGAAGCTATATTTTATCGAGACTGCCACCAGGTCCACCACCAAACACTATACACTTTCACAAATACCCATAATTCATACATATCCAATACATGATATACAAAAAAACATATCTATGTTATAGTTGAACCGAACCGGAACTTAAAATTTGTGGTATGTGTTGCTTATGTTGCAGTGGAGAAAAATCCAACGGTAAGAAAAAGTTACACGTGTAGGAAAATGGTAAGAGTAAAGCTGAAAGAGCAGAGACAGAGATGTAAAATGACTTGTGACTTGTGAGGTGAGATGACAGAGGAAAGGGAAAAAACAAGAAAAGGAGTTACCAATGAGACAGAATGTCTAAGGAAACGTCGGCTTCCCTCTGTCCATTGTAACACTGTGTTACCTCTCAAAACCCCTTTTATATAGATTTGTATCAAAGAAAAAAAAAAGGATTTGCATGGCAACAATAAAATATGACCTGTTTTTTTTTTGTCACAAATATGACCTGGCCTTTAAGTTGAAAACAACAAAGGTATAAATAGGGATGTCAATGGAGGGATTGGACCGCGGGCCAGGCCCGTTAGGGTTTGTTGCGGGGCGGGTATGGGCCGGGATATCAACAGCCCGCAAAATAGCGGGCCTTGCGGGAGTGGGCTTGTACGGATCCGGGCTTTTTGCGGGAAGGCCCACAGTCATCCGCGGGTCACTGTAGAGCCCGCATCTAGAATCTTCATTCTTCATTTGCTTAATCTCCTGGAAAAAAAAGTGAGAGAGTGAAAGACATGACGATGAGATTTCCAACCGTGAGAAGAGGAGCTAACCGAGATGACTCCGACGATGGCCGTTCGATGTCCGACGGTGCTTCTGGTCACTGCTTCGTCTTCCAGTTGTAGCAGAGGAGCTAAACCGAGAAGGCGAGAAGGCACCGTCAAAATCGATTCTTCTTCTTCGATGTGGCTTCTATTCTTCCTCATGATTCATGAGCTTCTAAACTTCACTGATGGGAGTCCGATCATCGTACATGCATGTACAAAGGTTATTTGTTTCAGACAAAAATTTGAAATCTATTTGGACTTAAAATCTTTGCTTTAACTCTTGTATTTTTTTTGTTATGTGTTTGATTCATTGTTTGTTTTGTTCCATCATCAAGGTTTCTTCTCCAACTCTGATTGGTTTCAGGTTACAGTGAATCTTTGTTTTTGCGTTAATTCAGAAGAGATGAAGAGGGTTAGAGATGAGGTTTACGTTGAACCTCATATACGAGGAGGACATACTGTTTCGTCTCGAGGAGAAACGTAAGCTCCTTTGTCTGGTCTGAATCCTAAGTTACTTTATTTGTCCTTTTTTTAATTCAAATTCTGTTTTTTTTTGGGTACAAGATTCGAATTAAACTTTTATATGTTTGTGATGATGCAGAAATAGTAAGCCTTTAACGATGGGAGGGCTAACAACAGGTGATGCCTTGAGGCTTGAGCTATCTCAAAGCTGTGAAAGATATGTTTCAAGACAAGAAAGACAAGTATGACACTTTTCTTGAAGTCATGAAGGACTTTAAAGCTCAGAGGTATTAAATACCCTTCTTGTCTCTTCCATTCTTTTTTTGGTATCTTTTGTCGAATGAGCTTAGTTTCTTGGTTGTCTTTATGTTGGTTTTGTAGAGTTGACACTAATGGTGTCATAGCAAGAGTAAGAGAGTTGTTCAAGGGCTATGATGACTTGCTTTTGGGTTTAATACCTTNCATAGCAAGAGTAAGAGAGTTGTTCAAGGGCTATGATGACTTGCTTTTGGGTTTAATACCTTCTTGCCAAAAGGGTACAAGATAACCCTTCCTAAAAAGAAGACAATGGATTTTGGAGAAGCTATCGAATTTGTTAACAAGATTAAGGTATGTATCTAATGTTGTAAATATTATATACCAATTTAATCATGTGTCTAAACAGTTGATATTATTACTGCAGGCGAGATTTGGGAGTGATGACCGTGCATATAAAAAGTTTCTTGACATTTTGAACATGTATAGAAAGCAAAGCAAGTCTATCTCTGATGTATATCAAGAGGTATGTGCTAAGTTAATGAGCAAATTCTTTTATTTGCTTTACCTTTTGTGCCTATCACTTTTGTCTCTTATGATTTTCATCTGTTGTGCAGGTTACTCTGTTATTTCAGGACCATGAAGATCTGCTTGCGGAGTTTGCCCATTTCTTACCTGATACTTCAGGATCAGGGTCTGCTCATTCCCCTCTGTCCGGAAGGAACACAGTACCTGCCATGCATCCAAGGAATTTTAAGAAGGTTTCTCTAAACTCATATTTCTGAAAGATTCTTACATCTCTGTGGTAGAAAGCCCATTTCATGCTTAGCTTGGAAAGTACTAACATACTTTCCCTAATTGTACTTAAGAGTAACAAATTAAGAGCATGAAAAAAATCTGTATATAGCTAATGGATGAGAGAAAATATTAAACTCTATGGTTCAGAGTTTGAATGAGATGTTAATATAGACTTTTTGTTTATGTTTGGCTTGTAGGGAGAAGCAGATGGACCATTTGCGTGTAACATCTGATGTCCCGCGGGCCAGCCCGCAAAGGCTTGAAAGAACTGGCGGTACGGGACTGGGCCGGTATATTCAAAACCGCATCCCGCGCGGGACAGGCCCGCTCTGACCCGCAAAATGACGAACCCGCAGCAGTCTGGGACGGGACGGGACGGGAGAGCCCAATTGCCATCTCTAGGTATAAAACAGTTTTATCTGTTGGCGAAGTTGAAGTATTGAGCAACTCCAATAATACTCTTCAAAATTTCATGACCCATATTTTTCAACAGTAAATGAGGCCCATTTAGAAGCTCACCAATCCACAACATCACTCCTACTATTATTTTTTTGTGACAAAATCACTCCTACTATTTAAATGCATAATTTACAAGGAATTGAATAACAACGTACTAAGCTTGGATTTTCTATTTTATTCAACTTTGTGATTAGAAAGCACCCCTAATAGTTGTTTGAATCATTTATTTTTACTGTGTGATATCCGATTAACGTAATCATAACTATAGTTTAATAATAAATTCACATAGTTTGAGATTTTCCTAAACCTCGTAACTAGAAGCTTTGAATCACAACATGCGAAAAATCAATAATCAAACCCAACAATAGCGGTAGACATGATTCTAACTAATTTCTTACAGTAGTACATATGTACGCAACTGGACGCGTTTAGGGACTATATTCGGATTTCATCTCTGTAGATTTTCTTATTGTTTGGCCTTAGTGATTGATTCTTATATGACGCAATATTTGGACCGATGAATTTAATAACTAAAAGTAGCCGAAATGAGATTTAGAAAATGACTACTGAGAGAACCCTTCTTGGGACGGCAGGTAAAATGTCAAACGTGCCGTAATGTTTTATTTTTTATTTTCTAACGAACCTTAAATATGAATATATGTCTGTTTTGGTGTTAAAAAAGGGTATATGTGTGTGTTTTTTGTTTGTGTAATATTTCCACTTCGGAGAATAAAAAATAAGACCGGTTGATCATGAAGAAAACATGAAGTGCGGTTTTATAAATTTCCCCCAACTATGATACTTAAAATTCTTGGTCATAAGCATGCAAGAAATAAAGATGAAATTTTTTTAAAAAGTAGGAAAAACTAACATTCCAGTTCCAGGTACATATAATATAATTACAAGCCACACTATAAATATACACATTCAACTATAATAATTCTTATTTGACTGTCTAGAGACGTTAAATTTTTTACAACATAGTTTAGATTGTGGCTGGGCAATCGGGGTCCCAATCGGATTTTCGGTTTCATGAATTTCAACCCCATTCGGATATTATAAAATTTCGGATCGGATTCGGTTTGGGTTTAGTCGGGTTCGGTTCGGGTTTAGTAACATGTCCAAGATCCAGTTGAATCCGAAATAATTTCGGTTTCGGATACTAATCGGGTTATCGGTTCTAAAAATACTAATTTATACTCAATTAAATTCATTATATTTTCAATCATTTTATTAAATTTGTGTATTTAGCTTCTACAAACCATATTGTTCTCCTTCGAAATAATATTGTGAAACTCGTCTATCAACCATATAAGATTTGTCATTGAACTATATGTGACAATACTAAACATATCATGATTAATGACAAACCAAAACCTTGTATGAACGAAATATTATACATAATGAAACATAAAAAAATTAAATTTAACAACTAACAATTCTATAAACGTAAGAAGTACTATTTAAACTTAAAAAAAAAACAACATTATATAAACTTCAAAACAAATTTATTTGTAACTTAACTTCAAATGTAATGTCAATCATAAACATAAATATTAACTAAATAATACTATATATTAGACTTAATATTTGAGTTAATTATTTATATCCTAACTAGTTATTGTAGGTACTCAATAATATATTAATCTGTTTTGGAAAACATATTAGAAATTTTGATTGGATATGATACAAGTTTGTTTTGGAATTTTAAAGTTTCGGGTTCTTTCGGATGTCCATTTAAGTTCGGGTTCGGTTCGGGTAATACCCATAACCCGAAATACCGTAAAACAAGATCCATTCGGTACTTATGTCGGGTTCGGATCGGTTCGGATTCCTTTTTATCGGGCCGGGTTGGGTTCGGATTTTCGGGTTCGGTTTTTTTGCCCAGTCCTAGTTTAGATTTGTTAATTCTTGATGACTTTAATTTTCCTATTATTAAAAGCTAATTCTCAGGTAATTATTTTGGCCAACACAGAAGTAACTTCTCTAGATCTTTCAAAGAACAGTCTGGAGCTTCTAAAATAATTTGTTGTTTTACCAAAGAAATAAAAATAATTTTGTTGTAACACCTTTTAAAGTAAGCTAAAGTTGTTAGTATGAGAATAAGATACGATAGAATGACTGAAACATAAAAGATCAGATGCACGTTGTTAACAACTTTAGGCAGGGGAGATAATGAAATAATCTTTTTGGGCCAATTACAATCAATGTAGTATTATTAAAATTGTATCTCCTCCCGAATAATGTGAATAACGTATGGACACAAACGGTCAATAATGGTTTGCTAGCTGTCCAATGTCTCCATTACAATACTATTTCAAAACGTGGAAAATACAAAACCAAGTAGGTGGGTCGCCCAAATCAAATCTCATATAAATATACACATTCATACGTGTTTCTTTTCCATTGCACCTCTCTTTTTATTATATCTCTCTCTCTTCTAATCAACTACAGTCTTTCTATATTCTTTAGCCGGTAAAAAATGGTTGAGCAGAAAAAGTTTGCACTGTTTCTAGCGACTCCTGATTCAGAGTTCGTGAAGAAAGAGTATGGAGGATACCACAACGTGTTCGTGTCCACGTTCGGAGACGAAGGAGAGCATTGGGACTCGTTTAGAGTCGTAGAGGGCGAGTTTCCGGACGAGAAAGATCTTGACAAGTACGATGGTTTTGTTATTAGCGGAAGCTCTCATGATTCATTCGAGAATGATCCTTGGATCCTTAGGCTATGTGAGATCGTCAAGAAACTTGATGAGATGAAGAAGAAAATTCTTGGCATCTGCTTTGGTCACCAGGTTTCTCTTCTTACCAATCTTACTTTACAATTGGTCTTAATTACCAAACCCTAGACTAGACCATATGATATACTGCAATATTATCATATTAGCGATATTATTGACCCTAACACTTACCATTAAGTAATACTAATGTTTTGGATTAAGACTAAAAGATCTCACTGATATATGGAAAATTTTAATTACTTTAGATCATAGCCAGAGTAAGAGGAGGAACAGTGGGAAGAGCAAGGAAGGGACCAGAACTTAAGCTTGCAGACATAACCCTCGTGAAAGATGCGATTAAACCGGGAAGTTTCTTTGGTAACGAGATTCCTGATACAATAGCTATTCTAAAACTACACCAGGATGAAGTGTTAGTGTTGCCTGAAAGTGCCAAACTACTAGCTTATTCCGAGAAGTATGAGGTGGAGATGTTCTCCATTGAGGATCATTTATTCTGTATTCAAGGACATCCCGAGTATAACAGAGAGATTCTCCACGAGATCGTTGATCGTGTTCTTCGTCTTGGCTTCATCAAGGTTAGCTTTATTCCTATTATCCCCATTTACAGAAACTATAATGTAGAAAAAAAAGTACAAAATGAGAACTTCAAGTTTTGGTTTAGTGACTTGAGTTTAGTACACCTCATTGTAGATGTTAGTTGAACCAATATTACATTATTTACATCATGTGGATACTGTTGCCTTGCTTTTATAAAGTTATGATCATTATAGAAAAAGGTTTAACAATATTTATATACTTTTTTTGTTTATAAAATATAGTATTTTTACGATAAACCATGAATTGGTTTTGCAGCAAGATTTTGCGGATGCGGCAAAGGCCTCGATGGAGAATAGGGGAGCAGACAGGAAATATTTGGAGACTATTTGCAAGAATTTCCTCAAAGGCAGAGTTCCAGCTAATTAGTTTCACTCCCAAATAATCTACTTGTCTCTTATTATATTGGAGCATTTAGATTTATTATCTTGCTGTATTCTTATTCGATATATAATCATAACCTATGATTCTCATCCTTGTCGAGAAAACAAAAACTCCTATTAATCTCATAATGTAATATTTATGTGTTGTATTGTACCCATAAAAGAAACTAATCTTATTATATAAAGTTTAGTTATTCAAAATTACTAATTAACAAGATCGCCATGCATGACACTTATATATTTAAGATTGTTACATGTGTTTATTTATCTCATAATTAAAAATATATATAATAAAATATTAACAAAAACGAATTTTATTAAAAAGTAATTATAATTATTATTTGACTTGTAAAATTACAATTTATTGTTTCTTCGAATGAGGGGTCTAAACCAAAAATATGATATTTATTAACAAAAACAATTATTAGAATTATAAAGTTGTCCATGTATTGGAGTTACCAAATTTCATTTTTGCGTTTTCAGTCTCCCTTCATAGTTGAGACTTTTGAAAAGGTAAATTAAATCAACAGAAAATAGAGGTTGAATGTATTTATTATAAGGGAACAAAATAAACATTTAACAATCTGGAAAAAAAGAAAGTTTTGCTAACAACTGAAAAATGACAAATGCAACATTCTTTCTATCAGTCCCATTAAACCATAGCCAAACCAATCGCAACGGCGGTCAAGAACAACCCGCTTCCAACCTTCAATCCAACCGCAGCACTAGGGGCTGGGGCTGGAGCTGACGGAGAAACCTTAGGACTGCCACGGATACCACCATGAGTTTTGCCTTCAGGCATAACACGAAGAGTAATCTTTTCGCCTCTAACGCAGTGATCAGAAGCACCACTAATGAAGAAGTGAGCTCCTGAGTCCTTTAGCTTGATCTTTGTGTCTCCATCATTGAATTTCTTTAAGGGCTTTGTTGTCTTGCAACCGTTATAGTCTTCTTCTGTCACTTGTAACACCGAATCACTTTTCCCGTCGTACTTCCACTCTAATCCACATTCATAAATACATCATCGTTATACAACCATATAATTAATTTTCATTTTTATTTTATGATTGCACGAAAACATACTTCCGATTTGTAATCCACATGCATGAATACATCATTATAAAACCATATAATATATCAATTTGGACGATAATATTGTCTAGAACATCAGAAACAAAACAATTTTTTTGAATAGAAGGAAGAATCATTAGCAAAAGTGCAAAACAAATCGTTAAAAACTAATGACTACAGAAATGGAAGACCATGGAATGGAACTGCAAATTTAAAATTCATTTCCAAATTTTAGCAAAAAAAATGAAAAATTAGAAGAAACATAAGCAAGGCCTATTAATTTGAAAAAAATGAAGAGATGTAGAAGGTAATATAGAGTACCAAGGATGTCGCCGACTTTGAAACGATTCTTCTCAGCCCAGTGATTAAGAGTGTTCTTGTCATGATCTGGAACCTTCCACGAACCGGCAGATCCACCGACCAGAATCACCCTCGGTTTGGACTCAGCATGGCTCACTCTGGTGAGTAAGAGGAAAATAAGTGTCAAAATTGGAACTATGATTCCCATTTTCTTTTGTGTTCTTCTTTACTACAAACAACTCTTTGGTTTATATTTTCTTTTGTTTTTTTGGAGTTGTCTCTAATGGTGAAGAGAAACGTAGGTTGTGAATGCTGTTTATATAGCCATTGTGGTTTGGATCGACCCCGTGTTTTTCCTTGTTGGGTTTAAATTATGGTCATAATTTTGATCCAAAAAAAAAATTATGGTCATAATAAACATTAAAGTGTAATCTTTCTCTGATTTTCTAAGTAAATGTCCGTTTTTTGCTAACTTTTTTTCTTACAATAAATGTTCAAGAATATATTTTCATAAAAAGAGAAAATCTTTGGTTTGAAAGATTTAATAGATTGCTATGAGTTGTTTATACTAAATGTAGCGTTACTTAATATGTTTATTGAAAAAAATATATGTTTATTGATTATATTTAAAAGAAAAATAGTTTAAATAATCTAAATGAAGTTAACCAAAGAATGATCCATTGTCTGAAAAGTGCTAAATTGTAATATATGTCTAGCTATGTAATTACTACTCACACCAACAATCTATAATTTTCTGAATAGGGGAAGCTTGTTAGAAGATAGGAAACGGTGAATACGAGGTAACAAATAATACGAAAACAAAGATGGAAAGGAAGTATGAAAATTATCTCGTTATCCTTTTCAATGTTTATCATAGTTATCCATTTTTATGAAAGATGGAAAGAAAGTATGAATATTATCTCATTATCCTGTTAACTTAAATTAGTTGTACTAATCTCTATAGATTTGAATGAGTGTCAAACTATTAACATAGAATTATCCTGTTTGATAGAATGAATTAATTCAGGCATTGACTTTGATTGATAGAGTGAATTAGTTTGACTTATGGATATAATCAAGATAGATACAACTTTATTCAACTCGTCTCTAGTTGTTAAGAGGCAACCACACCAGGTTCGCTAGATGATAGAATCCAAATCTTTATGTATTGATCTTAACCTAATGGCCTAGGCCTGTCTACTAATTCAAAGAGACAGCTAGTCACGCGGCCTTGGTTACTTATCTTAACTGGTTACAACATATCTTAACTGGTTACAACATTATCATGGTGAATGAAAATAACAAGAAAAAAAAATGGAAAGAGGAATTATTTCAAAACAAAAGTATTATATAAAGAGATGGGATAGGATAGTAGCGACTCCAACGAAATAGTCTTTTCGAGTTTTAAGGAAACAACATCACAGCCACACAGAAATCTGTCTTCATATCAAAAAACCAAAAACAAGAACTTAAGATAAAAGTATGATGGATAAGACATTGATTGATGATAGTAGTGATGAAGATAGTGATGATTATGATGGTGATGAGAAGATCATTTGAGAAGTGTCTTGACAATGGCTTTGACATTGAGCTTCTTCAGGTCAGTGTAAGACTGGCCACAACCCACGAACATAACCGGTGCTCCCGATATGTAAACCATCGATAATGCTGCTCCAACCTACAAACCCCGTTCCAAACACTCAGTTTACAATTTTCATACTATAAGATTCAAGCCAACGTATATCTTTATATCAACGTTTCACTGTCTCTGTCTGTACCTTATCGTCAATGGTATCGAACTTTGTCAGTAAGATTCCATCAATCAATCTTGTGGTCCCAGTATTGGAGAGATCCGAAAGTTTCTGGAGTTTAGAAACAGAAAATAACCGTTAAATAAGGTTTTATCAAATATCTAACAAGAATCTTTGGTGGGCAAGAAACCGAACCTGATTAAACTTTGAGAGCTGATCAACTGCATCGTTTCCAACAAGAGCTTCACCAACAAACAAGACCAAGTCTGGTTTATTGAGGTTAATGAGCTTTGAGAGAGCCCTCATCAAAGGCTCATTATCCTGCATCCGACCAGCTGTGTCAACAAGAACAACATCGGATCCATTTCGTGTTGCTTCCTGTATGGCTTCCTTAGCCACTACTGCTGGATCCTTTTCATAACCCTTCTCAAATATCGGTATCTGTTTTGCCAAAATCAAAATCAGTATTTCACATCAATACTTGTTAACTCAGTATCTACACCACTAATCAACGATTATTACTTGATTATTTCATTACCTGTAACCTACGAGCATGAGTCCTTAACTGCTCAACAGCTCCAGAACGGAATGTGTCACAGGCAGCCATCATTACACTGACCTTATGCTGCTGAAGCCAATACGCCACTTTGGCCAGATTGGTGGATTTCCCAACTCCGTTGACCCCAACGAACACGACCACATAAGGTCTCCTCTGTTCTTTGGCAGCATGAACGTCTCTCATTATATCAATGGAGCGTCTCGGAGTCAATATGCGAATCAGAGCCTCCTCCATGGCTCCCTGAAGTCATATATGTTTCACACCACAATTAAGCAATCTTGAGCCATGCACAGTGAAATGTTTTCTGGATTCAATTAGAGCTACAAGGACAAATCACAATACCTGAACAGTTGAGGAGATCCTCGTAAACGATGCCAACTTCTTTCCTTCAAGACTTGCTTCGACTGATTCACACAGCTTCTCAGCTATCTCTTCAGCCTGTGAATGAAAAATCCCACGCTCAAGTAAAAGCCATAACTAAACCCAAACATGAAAAATGCTGCACTGTACAGGCACATACCACATTCTTAGTCATGAGCCGCTCCTTCAGAGCTTTCAAGGCTGGTTCAAGGTCTGTCCTTTCAAGATTCGCCTTCCCAGTAATACTGAACAAAGATTACAATATACGTTTAATACCAACTGATAAAACAGATAAGTAAGGTAGCAACAAATTCAACAAGAGAAAAGCTAACCTCTGGAAAACCGAAGAAAACCATCCCTTCTTCTTAGCCTCAGGCTTCTCATCACTTCTTGCTTCGTCATCATCATCATCATCACCTTCACTTTCACCATCACTGCTAAAAACCTCTTCCTTATCCATCATACTTTCTCCTTGGTCAGCAGCCACAATATCCACATGCTCCTCGTTCCCGTTCCCATTTTCACCAACGGAATCAGTAAAGTCCAACTTCACTTGTTTAGGAGCCGCATCATCCCAAACCCTATTCTTCTTAGTCGCCTTCTTCGGCGGTTCCACAGCAGTAACCTTGGAACTTTTATTACCTATACTGTCAATTTTCCTTACACCACCTCTACCTCTTACACCTTTACTCCTCAGCTTCAAAAGCTTACTTGGATCAACTACAACATTATCAGTCGTGTTTTCTTTCCCATTAACAAAATCATCAGTCTTGTCAGAGTCATTGGCATGATTACCATTAGTCATCATCATCATCAAGCTACCGACTTTACCCTTATCCCCATCTCCATCATCCTTCTTCGACCCACCACCACTTTCTCCATTACTCTGTTTACTCCCTCCATCAAGACCAGATTTTGCCACCTGCCCTTGCTTCTTAACACTCCCCAAACCCTTCCCAACTTGCTTACTCTTCCTCAACTCCTCCCCCCTGGCCTCAGCCTCCTTCCTAAGCTGCCTAAACGTCTCCTCAAAATCATCGTAACTCATCCTCTTGGGATCATAAACTTCAGAGAAGCTTTCCTTCACCATATTCAGCAAGTCATCCACGTAAAGCAAATGGAGAATCCGCTGGTAAACAGCGACGAAGACGAGACCAAGGTCGTTGTGGAAGGTCCATTTGAGAGTGTAGGCTTCGTAGTTGAAGGAGACTTCGCCGGATCTTTCTTCAAGGAGACAGGAGCGGATCAGAGTGTCGATTGGTGAGCCTTTGAGCGCGTTTCCGAGCTCCTTGCATGTCCAGAGGATTAATCCGCCACGTGTGAAGATCAATAGCTGTTCTAACATCGTGGATCTTCAATTCCGTGCCCTAGAAAAAAACCATATGATGTGTAATTCAAAATCAGATCATGGAGATGAGCATTAGAACTGAATCAATTGAATAAATTGAGAATCAGATCGGATCTAGTCAATGAAGCAATCAAATTCACGGATCAGGAACAAAGCCTAAAGATCTACGAAGAATCGTTACTGAATCCGAGAGGAGATCAAGTAGAAGACAGATCTCGTGATTTGATTCGAAATTGACAACACAAGTTAGAAGATCTCGCGGGAGGAATATATTGAATCGTAATTAGAGAGAGAGAGAGGAGGAGGATACGAACCTTTTGATTATGTTGTTTCTTGGTGCAATTACCCAAAACGAATAAGAAGAAATAATAACTTTACAGGCGCGCGAGAGATTAGATGACGGAGACAAAAAAAAAATAAAAGTGAAAATTATGATCCTTTAATTGATTTGCTGTTATATAGGGTTAACATTAATTCTTTTTTTTTCAGGGCTCTTGAGACCTTTTCTTTTTTTGGTTGGTCAAAGGACAGTATAACTCCTAATTAGGATTTATTTAAATTTATCGAAATTATTTCACAAAATTGAGAAAATTCACACTAAAATCTCTTATTTGAGAAATTTTTAATAGATTTATTGTGGATTTTCAGGTTTTTAGAATATTCACTAATTTAATATAATATATTTTGGTTTTATATTTAGAGACACTTTCATTAATCATACTCTAAGGTTGGAATTTGAATATTTAGTAAGGAAAAAATGTTAAATCTGAATTTAGCTTATCACAGAATAAATAAATGGATATTGTAAGTTTGTAGCCCCAGTTTCATACATGAGAGAAAATAAGAGAATGAATAAACAAAACAAAACATATTAAAAAAAAAACATACTTGACCAAGAGAAAACATATAAAACAAAATAAAAGTGGAACCGCACTTTGCTTCGTGGAAGCTGGTGACACTCATGGTCACGGACGGTGTCGATGTTCTCATTGACTGCCAGTAAACGACACACGACACAAACGCGGCAACATTTGATGTGTGCTTTTGTTTCTTTGTAAAAGAAGCCTTTAGCTACCAACGTCACCTAAAATTAGGTAAACCAAGAAGCTCTTGGTCTTTTTGGCTCATACTCAATCGATAAACCAGACTTGATGAATTTTAGTCGTGGAAGCTGTTGCTATTTTAGGATAATGAGCTTAATGGGCTTTAGTTGATGCTTATTTTTTTATACTAGGCCGACATAACAAATTGGTTACAACGTGGCATTTGATCTTTGCTTATGTGTCAACCTTCTGGACTCTATCTCATAAACATTTTCTCTCTTTTATTTTATTGGTCAACAAACATTTGTTTCTCAAACAATTTTTATTAATAAATTTTTTACAAAAAAATAATAATTAGTAGAAGGTTATAATGGTAAGTCTCTCAAAATGGGTCCACATTCATATATACATACACATACACACCAAGAGCAGTCATCTCTCTTCTCAGTTTCCTCCTCCATAGTTTTCTTCTCCTGTTTCTTTTCCTATTTTCCCAATCCTTTAATTTTTTGATGTCTCTCTCTATACCCCATCTCTACAAAAATTTCATGACTTTATCTCTTCTTCAATGACCCATATCCATATGTGCTTTTATAATTCAAATCTCCACCAACCATTAAACCCACCTCACAAAGACACAAAGCCTATAATCATAAAATAAAGAAAGAACCTTTCCTCCTGTTTAATTAGTCAGCAATTTCAATGCCCCCCTTCTGCAAATTTCCAAAAAGACACAACACAGAAGAAAAACATAAAAGTAAAAAAAGAAAGAAAAAGTTTTTTTGATTTATTTCCATCTTTCTTTCTCTTTACCATCTTGATGACTACTCCTAGTTTTCTGTTTGCTTGTCTGGTCTGGTCTCATAAGACTCCTACTCTCAACCGAAAAAAAGAAAAGAAAAAGGAAAATCCAAAAAATTTAATTACAATAACAATCTAGAAAAAAATTGTAATGATGTGGTGGCTTCTTCTTTGTGGGTTCATAAGTCATTGGTCAAGAGAAGAGAGTTGTTTCATACAAGGGAATAAGACTCCTCCCACCATTAAACCTAATCCTCCTTTTACCCCCATTCTCTTCCTTCTCTTTTCCTCTCCCTACTTTTTTCTTCTTCTTCTTTTGTGTCTGCGATTCCTCTGATCAGATCCGATGAAGGAGATTACTGATTCCGTTGATCCCAGGATCATGTTCAAGCATCAATCTCTTATGCAGGATTATCACGAGTTGCGTAAGGTAATTAGGGTTTTTAAATTGTGGTTTTTTTTTTGTTTTTTCCTCGATTTCCTTTGGATCTGGTGATTTGGGATTGTTGGGTTGATTCTGATGGAGAAGATATAAGATAAAGCTTTGAACTTTTTTGTTTGTTTTCTTGTTTTACATTCTCAGGAAAGAGAGTTTAAGATGAGGAAGTTGGAGATGATGAAACAGAGACGATCAACCCTTGACGCAGAAGTTAGGTATATATTGAATCTCTCATCTTTTTAATTTTACATATTCAAAGCACATTCCAACGTTTAATTGGCTTGTTATAGTACTTGCATTGATTTAACTTACTGAATTTGTTTTGATCAAAACGGTGTATAGGTTCTTGAAACGTAGATACAAACAGTTGAAGCAAGACCAAACTCTTGACACATCTTCTCCAGGGATGTTGAGATTGTCAGAATCTGGATACTCGAAGGTGCCAAGTAAAAGAAAGAAGAACTCTACTATGGATGAGAAGGAAGCATTGTCATTGGATAAAAAGAATCCGAAAAGGAGCAGAGGAAACGAGGTTCTGACTAACTCCATTCCACTTCCTGATCTTAACGGAGATGGGAGCACTTTTAAAGTCCCGGGCTTTGACCTAAACCAGATCTCGGTAAAGCCAGAACAACTTGTGGTTGTGATTTTTTAGGTTCTTCCTTTTCTTGAGATTTGAGAAACTGATTAGAGCTTGATTTTGTTTGTGTTTTGGATGTTTGATTGTAGAGAGAAGAAGAGGAACCGGAAGCGAGTGGTGGACAAGTGATCGCTCAAGCAACAAAGAAGGCAATGCTTGGTAATGGAAACGATGATGTACATTGCGAGATGAAGTTGCCGATATGCAGAGATGTGGAGAAAGAGTTAAACAGAGCAGCAGTGAAGAGGAAGGTTTCATGGCAAGATCCAGTGGCTTTAAGTGTTTGATAGGGTTTTCAAGTAAGAATATCAACTAGGATTCTGAGATATTGTGATTTAGCCCAATATGCACATATGCTTTGAAGGGTTTTTATACATGCACAAGTGTAGTTATATGAAGATTTGATTAGTTTGAAATCATAATTTTCATGTGTCCCAACATCCAATTTGGTGATTACGAAAACTCATTTTATTTGTTGAATGTTCTTTTACACATTCTCTTCACATGCCATAATAAACCTGCCTGCAATTTATGTATCTAATTAAAATAGTGACTTGTCATTTCTTTGACAAAATAAAAACTAGTCATTTCAAATGCAATTTATTTGCTGTCGAAATTATTTTATTAATTTTTTTAGATTCCTTGTAAGTTTATAATGTTTTGTTTCAATTTCTTGATTAAAAAGTAAATCTTAATATTATAGTTTTAGATGAAATAGTATAATATTTTAGTAAATGATTTGATATGTTTTTGGATAAAAGAAAAAAAATGATTTGATATGTTTTACTTGATAGCCACCTTTTATTTTGCACATCGGAGTTGATAACCAGAAAGTCTTGTCGGACATCGGTACCACGAGCAAAGAGACCAGTAATGATGAGGACACACGGAGACGGAGAGCATACTTAAACTCCTACGTGATTTATTTCTTGTGTTCTGGTCCATTTGTCTGTGAGCCGCTTAGACCAGCTTTTTATAACGAGACACAAAGAAATTGTTGAAATTTTGACTGATTATAGACCCCGCTAATTTTTAAGCGGTCATTCGATTGGGAGATTATGGCTTGACTAACGATGATTCTTAGGAGAGCTACTCCACCATGCAAGGACTGAAATATGAAAGAACCATACATTTCGTTATTCTTTGCTAATTTCGTTTGAGAAGGAAAACTATTGTTTATAGAGAGAAGCAATTGATTATAGAGAAGCAACCGCGTTAGATTCTACTGAAAAATAATTTTTACTCTGAATTCTCTACAAATAACACGTTTAGATGTGAATTAACAATGACTTTTGATACATGTTTTTGTAAATTTATAAGTTGACTTTATAGGAGATCGCTAATGATTTTATATAAATTTCAAGTTTGGTAATACATACTTTAAAATGTTTTTCAAAATTATTAGCTGAATAAAATTTCCAATCCAGTTCATATTGTCCTTTAATCATTTTGTGTTTTAAATGACGTCGAAATTGCTAAGCTCAAAATTCAAATAGCTGGAGTTTATAAAGTCTAAACAAACACTAAACCACGAAGCTACCTCTCCCTAGAGGAAGTCAGCGACCACGGAAACGCGGAGTTGCTTTCTTAATATAAAAGGTAAACTAAGAAACAAGTATTCTGAATACATATAATCCTACGCTTTACTACACATATCAATATCAGTTGATCAGTTCTTCATTGTAAGATATTCATCGCAAACATATTCAATCACTAGGATCTACCAATCTTCTTTGTTGTCGATCAGATGGGATCTAGACTCCACCCTGACTGGACCGAGTTGCCTCCTGAATGTCTCCTCGACATCTTCTCACGTCTGAGCATTGGGCAACGACGGAAAGGACCGATGCTGGTCTCCAAAACATGGGCAAACCTATGCCAAGAACCGCATCTCAACACTATCTTGGACCTCGAAACTGAGTTTCTGTCTTCCGAAGATTCAAAGTATTGGTGGAGTCATGAATTCGAAAAAAAAGTTGACTCAACCATCCGGTCTGTTGTCGACAAGAGCCAAGGTGGTCTCATAGAGATTCGAGTCAGGCATTGTACAGATCAATCTATCTCCTACGTAGCCGAAAGGTACCTATGTCTCTCTTTGCTTGGTTTCATGTTAAATTCGGTATTATTGTTTCAGTTGATAACGATAAATAGATTGATCCAAGTCACTGATATATTAGTCTTTCCATTTAAACATCAGATGTGTGATCACAAGAGGTTTGATTGTGTTTCAAAACAAAAAAGATCACAAGAGGTTTGATTAAATCTTGATTTTCAGGTGCCCTAATCTTGAGGTATTTGGGGTTAAGTATAGCCCAAGGGTTACGGTTGAGTCAATGAGGAAGATAGCCTCAAACTGCACTAAGATTAAAGAGCTTGATATAAGCTGCTCTTATGAAATATCTTGCCTGTGTATGGAAATTGTGAGTAAGAATTGCAAGAATCTCCATATTCTAAAACGCAATTTGATGCCGCCTCCGGAGATCGTGAGGTTGAGGCATTGCACATACGTGGACACTACAAGTTTCGAAACATTAGGAAATGTTGATGCTAATACAATTATAAAATACATGAGTCAGTTGAAACACTTGGAACTTCGATTCTCCACATTGACTGATAGAGCTCTTGAAAGGTTATGTAAAGTGTGCTCGAATCTAGAGTATTTGGACTTGTTCGGTTGTAGGTACTTGACTAGTGATGGTATTACTAACAGTATCTTGAAGTTGAAGAATTTGAAAGAGATCAAGAAGCCAGATTTTGAGCGTGACTCTACTAATTGAACGCATGCACATTTGTATTGATATCTTTTTGTTATGTTGATGGTTGAGTTACAAAAATGTCAGTTTCTTGTAATCCTTTTTGTGATTTTATGTGATTGTTTTTTTTTTGGATTAAATATGTGATTGTTTTTAAAATTAACAACAAGCATAAACTACAAAGCTGTCAGAATATCAAAAAGGTAACTTGAGACACAAGAATTCTAACAACTAGCTATTTTTTTTGGAATTTAATTAACTCTTCCTCTTTTGTTGTGCGTACAATTGGCTACCTTATATAACCTGTGTTGGATATTTTTGTGATTTGGTTTAGTATGACAACAACTGTGGAAGAAAATTTCAACAACAAAATTGTTAACCTCTATGCTCACATTTTAAACTCGTAGGAAAACAATTACCATATACGTTCTTGGTAAACGTTATATCCACAAAGCAGTCTAAGCAGAGGATGGTTGTATCTCCAAACAGAGGTGTGGAAATCTTAGGTCACATCATCAAAAAGTGAGCAGCCGCAAAATCAGTCACTCTTCGCTAGGTTAACCCAGTTCTCAAAAGCAAGCTCATCACTCGAATGTAGATATACATATTTTATGAGTTTGAAATCATAATATCCATATGTCCCAACATATGACAATTTTTGTGTTTAGTGATAGCGTATATCCGTTAAAATCCAATATGGTGACTGCAGAATCTCATGTGTTAGATTGCTCAACGAATTCTCTCTTCATATGTATCTGCATAACCAACTAACACGTTTAGACGTGTGAGTAGGGCTGGGCATTTTATCCGTTATATTTGATTCGATTCGTTATTCGTTTTGATTCGATCCGAAAAATCCGGATATCCGTAAACGTTCGAAGCAAAGCAAATATTAAAATTAAATATCCGTTAAAGTCGAAGCAAATCACAAATATTAAAATTTTTGGAAGCGGATATCCGATCCGATCCGAAAATATATAAATAGATGTATATCTTGATTATATTTAAAATTTTTAATGTATAAAATTGTATAATTATTATTCTAGCACATGATTTTGAACAAATCTATTCACATTATTACTTATATAAAAGTATTACATAAAAGAGAAACAAAAATTTATGACAATAATATTTTTTTCTTATATTTCGTATTATTATAATTGTAACTTAAACTTAAAAATTAGAAAATATGTAAATTCAATAGTTTTTTAAATATTTATTTTATATATCATGCAAAAAAATATTTTTCCAAAGCAAATTTGTATCAATATCTTAAGATTATTTGTAATAATCAAAGTGGATGAGATATCCGTAAATATTCGCAAATATCTATTTATTTTTCGGATATCCGTTTTTCCGGATATCCGTATTTTTTCGAAGCAAAGCAAATACCAAAATTAGATATCCGTAACATTCGAAGCAAATCACAAATACCTTAAAAACCCCGGATATCCGATCCGTGCCCACCCCTACGTGTGAGATTATTGTCTCTATTTTTAGCTCAAATGAATGTAAAGTTTCTTAAAATCTTTCCACAACTTTTTTTCAAAAAAGTATTTATATATAATCAACCATGGATTTTGGTCTAGTTTTCTTATAAAAAATTAATTGAATAATAGGAAATTGCATGTATTTCAATGATTCTACATAAATTTCAGGTTCAAAAATACATAATTTAGAAAGAACTTTTAAAAATTATTAGTTTAAAAATATTTTAAAACAAAAATCAAAATGTCCTATCCAGTGCATTTTCTAGACCTGGTTAACCTCAAATAGCTGGACAGTTGAAAAGTCGCAACAAATACTATTCGTCCATCTTATTCCACATCGCAACAACGACGCTCTCTCCCTCTCTCTCCCTTCTCTAAAGTCAACGAATATAATATATGATTTACTGTTCTTCTACACGTACCAAACTCATCTGATGTGTTGTTAACGTTTGCTTAATGAGACTGTTTCTCTGAACACATTTTCTTCTTCTTTTTTGTTGTAAGGTGTCAATAAGATCTCACAATCTTCTTCATTCTCGATCAGATGGAATCTAGACTCCAACCTGACTGGACAGATTTGCCTCCGGAATGTCTCCTTGACATCTTCTCACGTCTGAGCATAGGACAACGACGGAGCGGACCAACACTGGTCTGCAAAACGTGGACCAACCTATGCCAAGATCCGTCCCTCAAAACTATCTTGGACCTCGAAGCTGAGTTTCTGTCTTCTCCAGACTCCATCTACTGGTGGAGTCCAGAGTTCGAGAGAAAAGTTAACTCAACCATCAGGTCTGTTGTGGATCAGAGCGAAGGCCGTCTCAAGGAGATTCGAGTCAGGCATTGTACGGATCAATCTCTCTCTCACGTCGCCCAAAGGTACACACGTCTCGGTTTGCTTGGTTAGTGGTTATGTTGCGATTCATGCAGGCAGAGTCGGATTCTATCACAGAAAATATACTATTGATTTTGGACCTCAAAATTTTATATATATATATTAGTTAAACATAGGCTTAATTTGTTAGTTTTCTTACTAATTTGTTATGGTCTCAAAATCCCAAATCCGGTCCTTATCGTAGAAATTTGATTAAATCTTGATATGTAGGTGTCCTAATCTTGAGGTACTTGGGGTTACTTATAGCCCAAAGGTTACAGTTGAGTCGATGAGGAAGATAGCCTCAAACTACACTAAGCTTAAAGAGCTTGATATAAGCTGCTCTTATGAAATATCTGGTCAATGTATTGAAATAGTGGGTACGAACTGCAAGAGTATTCATACTCTGAAACGCAATTTGATGCCAAATTCGGAGATCGCCAGGTTGTTTATGCATTGCACATACGTGCATGGTCTATGTTTCGAAACTTCCGGTAATATTGATGTTTTTGCAATTAGAAGTTACATGAGTCAGCTGAAGCACCTGGAACTTCGATTCTCCACAGTGACTGATAAAGCTCTTCCCTTTCTTTGTAAAGGATGTCCGAATCTAGAGTATTTGGACTTGGTTGGGTGTAGGTACTTGACTAGCGATGGTGTTACTAACGGTATCTCGAGCTTGAAGAATTTGAAGGAGATCAAGAAACCATATTTTACAGCATGACTCTACTATTTGAACACAAATAGATTTGTATTACAACGTTTTGTTATTTTGTTGGTGGAGTTACAAAAAGGTCAGTTTTATTTTCATTTGATTTTGTGAGTTTTATGTGATTGGTTATAATTTGACAACGAATGTAGACGATACATTCAACCTGAGTTTTGCTATGTTTTATGTTTAATGCTTGCTTTGAAAATGTAATTTGTACTTTAAGTTTTCCGTTCTTCACAAGACCATCAATTATGGTGTTGTAGAAGAAGAGGTCAACCGGAATTTTCTAGTTTCTTGATGATGACGTCCTTCAAAGCTCTGCACTTTCTTCCTCTTTGCATGCTAGCATAAGTCCCCTCATGAAGCATGTATATGTTTTGATATCGACTTTGATCTCCTTTGTTGGCATCTCATGGTAAAGGGTAATTGCCTCTTCAACCTTCCCATCTTTACAAATACAGTCAATTACAATGACGTACTTAACTTGATTGAGGTCGATGTTTCTTCCTTCCATATAGCTAATCAACTTCAATGCCAATGTAATTATACTATGTTCAGAATTGGCCCATAGATAAATCCATCTGTTTCCACGCTGATGATGCCATCACTAGATGAAGTTTCCGATATGCAGAGATGTGGAGAAAGAGTTAAACAGAGCAACAATGAAGAGGAAGGTTTCATGGCAAGATTCAGTGGCTTAAAGTGTTTGAGATTTTTAACTAAGAATATCAGATAAGATTATTGTGATTAGCCCAATATGCGCATATGCTTTAAAGGGTTTCTATATATGCACAAGTGTAGATATAAAGATTTGATGAGTTTGAAATCATAAACTTTCATATTTTCAAACATATGACAACTCTTGGTTTTTGTGACAACAATATCCTTTAAATCCAATTACAGAATCTCTTGTGTAGGTTTCTCAATGCATTCTCTCTTCATGTGCCTCTGCTTTACCAAGTAGATGTGTATGATTCTTCTCCTTTTTAAAACTAAAAAATGATGTAAAATATTCACAACTTTTCATCAAAATAATATCTGATTTGAGTAACAGTGGATTAAATCATAGATTTTCTATAAATTGAACTAGTTTTTTTTAACCGCGCTATTCACAGTTTATATACTTTAAATTTGTTAAAAACAACTTTTATATGTTTTTACACATGTTAAAAATATTTGATCTTAATAATTTTACCAGCTTCCAATAACTTAAGACAATAATATTTTAATAAATATAATGAATATTTTTAATCTGTGTAATTATTATTAGCTAATCAAAGTGTCTAGAAAACTTGAAACCAATTATTTTTTTTGAAAAACATATATCTTTCTAAAACAAAAGAGTTAACATACATATATATCTACGATTACAACTGGTTTTCCAAAGAACAAAATTATATCAACTTTATGTTAATACATATTAATTGAAATGTATACTTTATACATATATATTAACATTAAGTCCTCTTAGGTGAAAAATCTGTGATTGTGATGCTCTTACGTTTTTTAACAGCTTTAAAATTGCTGATGAAGCACGCTTATTGATGTTTCATTGCTTCCTTAGTTCTTTCAACTATCTCTATCTCTTGAATTGATTTGTAAGACTTTATTAGCTCATTGGATGAGTGTGTTTGTTATACTCTGAAACATTAGAACTGTATAGGACAAAGCTCAGAAGAAGTAAAGACCGTCAGTTACAATGATGTATCTGACTTGATTGATGTCAATATTTCTTCCTTCCATATATCTAATCAACTTTTGTTCGTCAACCAATCTAAGCCATACTTACACCTGGTGTACTAATTTTTCACCAAGAAAATCATTTCCTCTAGTTGATTAGGCTGTGGATGATTTATCTAATATTCCTCATATTAATTACTCAAATGAAAGTACATAGTCATTCGTTTTCATCAGTTGTGGCCCTAATAGCTTTTGTTCCAAGCAAATATAATGTTACTCCTTACGCTTCTAATTGAACTTTATCTTTTCTAAATCACACATATTTCTTTTAATCTGAGGTGAATCAGAATAAAAATATTTACAGAAGATCTGGTAATATCCTTGTTGATGATTTCCCTTAAAAGTGTTCAAAGTTACTACATTGGACTCGATCCCAAACTTTCTTATATTCTTAGCTAGTTTCTTGGCTTCGTCAACTCTTCCCTCGGAACAATATGACTTGATCAGAGTGTTGAGTGTCACAATGTCAGGAGTAACCCTTATTCTTATCATCTTTCCTAATGTAGCTAAAGTCAGCTCAGTTTCACCACAGGTACATAAACCATTGAGAACTACGTTAAGGCTGTATACGTTTGGAGAAACACCAAACGATTCCATCTCTCTATACATTGCTAACATCTCTTGTGCTCAACAAAGAAACTTCCTAAACATACTTTTTCGGATCCAAACTTTTTTGTTTTTTACCACCCGCCTGTATTTACTTCGTTTTAATTCTTTATTTTCTTAAAGGTGGTAAGATGAATGTTATATTGCATTAAACTTACTCTTTCAATTTTTTTTTTAAAAAAAACTCTTTGTAGAGCACTAGTTGTCTTTTTTACCATTGATCTTTGATTTTTTTTAGAAGATAAACTCATTTGCATTTTCATTATTTAGTTTAATTATATATATCATATACTTTTACGGTTTTACCTGATAAAAGTGATAACATCAAATTAAAAAAAAAATCTTAGAAGGCTAAAACATAATTATCCACTTGAATTCATGTCAAATTATTTATACAAACTTTGTCTTTAATGTACACAAACTTCATAACCCCAAGTTTACAAATGATTGCATGAACATGATTACCGTTTCGGCTGTAAGTCTATATCTACCATCTCAACCGTCCTTGGCAAGCAACAAATAAAATTAACAGTGACTACTAACTGAAATGGCATGTTCCAGCTGGTTAATGGTCACATATACGATCCGGTTAAAGAACTCGTATCCATTGTTGATAATATAGGTAGATTTCTTGTGACACATATAATATAGTATTTTCTTTTGTGGGTCAAATGATATAATTGATTTTAATCTATATTGATCATTAGAGGGGAAATTAATAAAGAAGAGAGACGTTAGCTGCACGTACTTTCCTCTTTGGGTATTAAATTTTATTTTTGGAACTCCCAAAAGTCTAAACTGCTTTTCTGGACCTGAAGAAAGTCTGTTCAAGAATCTAAACCAAGAAGCTTTAAATCTAATGGAAGTCAACGACGGTGGCAGGATGGAACGACTCAGCCCTAACTGGGCTGAGATGACTAGGGAATGTCTTCTCGACATCTTCTCACGGCTTAGCCAGGAAGAAAGATGGATGGGACCGATGCTTGTCTGCAAGACTTGGATGAACACATGCCATGAACCGTCACTCAACACGATCTTCGATCTGGAAACTCGGTTTCAGTCATTCCCTGAGTCAATCAACTGGTGGACTCCCGAGTTTGAAGACAAGGTCGATGCCTTCCTCAGATCTGTCGTTGACTTGAGCGAAGGTGGCCTCACAGAGATTCGTGTTAGGCACTGCACAGATCGCTCGCTATCTTACGCTGCTGAGAGGTTTGGATCATGGTTCTTGTTGCTTAATAACGTTTAGATGGTGATTCATATTCTTATGCTTTATTGTGTGCTTTCTATTTTCAGATGTCCTAAGTTAGAGGTGCTTTGGATCAAGAGCTGCCCTAACGTCACTGATGAATCAATGACAAAGATAGCAACAAACTGTCCAAATCTTAGAGAGCTTGATGTAAGCTACTCTTATTGTATATCTCACGAGTCTCTATCCACGTTGGGGAGGCATTGCCCGAACCTAGAGATCTTGAAACGGAATCTGTTTCCTCGGCAAGGTCCCAACGTGCATACAATTGTAGCACCGGTTGATTATATACTAGCATTTCCAAGATACGGTAACGTAGAGGCTCATATAATAGCGAGACACATGCCTAGGCTGAAGCACTTGGAGCTTCAAAACTGTACAATGGCTGTTAAAGGTCTAACCTCGATTTGTAAAGGATGTTCTGATCTAGAGTACATGGACTTATCCGGGTGTCTGGCCTTGACAAACAGTGATATAACGAGATTAACATGGAGCTTGAAGAGTTTGATGCAGATCAAGAAGCCTGACTTCAACCGTCCTGTTGATATTTTGCGTCTTCCAAGGAATGATAATTGAAGAAAGTTGACTTTACTTGTTTATACTTCCTTTTATGACATTGATGGAGTTCAAACATTAATACATGGCATAGATGTTTGTGTTCTGTTTTAATTATTTCTGTTATTTTGATTATGTTATTTGCTTATTGGTGTTGATCTTGCTGTAAGATTTGCTTCTTGTGTTTTTCTATTTAAAGCAATGAAAAAAGAGGCAATTACAATTGCCAAATAAAAGTAGCTTTCCACCCAAGCAGCCTAAGCATAGCTAATTGATACGACAACGTTTCGAATACAAATCCTAGTCTGTCTAAGACCACCTCCAACGCAGAAACGTGGGGAATCCTTAACATTAATCCTTAGGGTTAATTCAATATAATATTATTATTTTGTCTAATAAATCTAAGGACTAATCCTTAGAGAAGGATTTGAAGAGGCTGATCCTTATCTATGTGGCAGCCGCTTTCGAAGGGTTTCACGTGTGTTAAAAAAAAAAATCAGTTTAACTTTTCATCAGAAAAAAAAAACAGAGCTCTGGCGATATCAAAAGAGAAACTCAACTAAATCTCCTCTCCTCTCTCTCCTCATCGCTCGATCTTCTTCATCAAGTTCCGAATAACTAAATCTCCTCTCCGATGGTGGTGATCTATGGTGGTGATGATAGACGTTGAAGGAAGTTGATGAGTGTTGGAGGAGGGAGGAGGGATGTGACGTCGGTGCCGATGTTGAATTCGACGAATGGGTCTTTGTCTTGTTGTTGGGTGTTGATGATGGGTTGTGATAAAGGTGAAGACTTTTCTGCTGGAGAAGAAGTTTCGAGATAGAAAGTTAGAGGCTTTGTGGTTAAAGATCTGAGCTTTGTAAAGTGACAAATGAGCTTATCGGGAATTAATAGGTTGAAGATTACAATGAATGGGAGAAGAGAAGGGACNCGACGAATGGGTCTTTGTCTTGTTGTTGGGTGTTGATGATGGGTTGTGATAAAGGTGAAGACTTTTCTGCTGGAGAAGAAGTTTCGAGATAGAAAGTTAGAGGCTTTGTGGTTAAAGATCTGAGCTTTGTAAAGTGACAAATGAGCTTATCGGGAATTAATAGGTTGAAGATTACAATGAATGGGAGAAGAGAAGGGACAGTGGAGACAATGCTAGTGAGAGCCATTGAAGAAGAGATTGAGTTTGTTTCTGCAACTCTCGTGCTTCTGATTCAGACTCGGAAGCAGCAGGTTCTTGCATTATCTTCAGACTCTTTTAGTAGATTTCTTACTGTCTGATAAGCTAAGTGAATCGGAGGAGAAGAAGAGAGATTAGACATTGTTGTGTTTTTTTTTTTCTGATTCACATTTTCTCAGATAGAAGGCATTTATGTGAATGTTATAGCTAGCTTTTGAAGATTCTTAGCGTATAACTTTATTGTGCTTTATGTTCTCCGGAGCCTAACTCTTGGCTTAAGTGGAGTTTGTTGTGATCATGTGACAACGATTTTAGGGAACATGGCTTTGATATGTTAGAAAGCCTATTTTATGGAGACATCTTTCACCTAATTACCTTTTAGTGATAATTTTCATTTCTTGCCATTGATTGTCTTGTTTTCCTTTTACTCAGAAGCTCAGAGATTCTTTGCTGTGTGGACGGAAAATTCCAACAACTCTGCAATCTTTGGCATGTGTTGGGCAATATTCTGTCGTGGCTTTTGACAATATATATGAAGATTCTCTGGCTTTAGTTTTTTTTTTCTGGTTTGTTAATGCTTCATTACTGAAGTTACAGTGATACCTTCAGGTTAGAAAGAGAGCGTCCACCCATACCTTTGTTTGTATCCTTTGCAATTTGAGCAATATATAACATTCTTTTGTTTCTTTTAGAATGCCACAGGAGTGGCATATGTTCTTCATGCTTGTGCTAAATTAAAAAGCGATTTTGCAGGTTTTTTTTAATGTTTGATACATGAAGAAGTAGAATGCCATTGGAACATGGAGACTCTTGATATTGTGCAAGAGGAAGGCATCGCCAGTGCTTATGGTAAAATCTTTTTCATTGTCCTTGAGTATTAGAACTTGTTTCTTCTGATAGCGATGTTACTCTACTTTGCCATTACATGAATCTTATTTATTCTACTCAACATTACATGAATTGATATGTTCTTAGGCAGTGAATGATTGATGTTTGATGAACATATGCAACATGCAACATACTCAACATTACATGAATTGATTTATTAATTTTTTAATCTAAGGACTCCAAATTAGAAAACACCATTGGACACACAATTTAAACTACAATCCTTAACTATTCAAAAAAACAAAAAAATTAATTTTATAATAGTTAAGGACTCCAATGGTGATAACACCATTGGAGTTGCTCTAAACCATGTTGAGATGGAAAAATATCTAAAGAAGGTAGGGTAAGGTGATTCATGAGATGTCGGTATGTATCTGAAGCCGCACGATTTAAAATTAATTTCTATAAATGAACGGTGGAGATCCCGAATCTGACTTTTCAAGAGCGTGGATTGCGCTTCACTGGATCCCAGAAGAGGCAACTATTACTATTAGTGTACTCTCTTCTCCATTATAAAAAGCAAATAATCTTTAACAGTTTCTTCTCATCTCTTACAAAAAAAAAATGGCAAGCAATATGGAAGTGTTCTGCGAGATCTTAATAGCGGTCCTTCTTCCTCCTCTTGGAGTCTGCCTCAAGCGTGGCTGTTGCACTGTAAGTTCTCTTGTTACTTTGTTATCTATCTATCGAGTTTTTTTTTGTTTGGTAACTAAGTGAGTTTTGAATACTTCTTGCAGCTAGAGTTCTTGATATGCTTGGTGTTGACTATCTTAGGCTACATTCCAGGGATAATCTATGCTATTTACGTGATCGTGTTTCAGAACCGTGAAGGGGAGACTCAGGATTACAGCCCACTCAACTCAGCTTGAGATTTATCTGTTGGTCCATACAATATGTTACTCTTATGTAACCATTCAATAAAGTTGATTTGCAATCTCTTCTGTTTCCTTATCACGTATATTCAAGTATATGCCATTGTAATCAAATAGTCTTTTCTAGTATGACCCATTACGCTGCTGTCCAAACTCAGGCCTTTTAGGCCCACTTTAGTTTACTTACACATGTCACACGCTGGAGGGGACCAATCAGAGTTCAAAATATCTAATAGTGATCGTGTGTGTTACATCACACCATATCAACAACGTTGAGATGAAAATATAAAGGAGTGGATGTAAGGTAAGTCACGAGAAGTAAATATTAACCGTACGATTTTAAAACGTATATAAATGAACGGTAGGGATCTCGTTATTGACTATGTAACCGCAAAAAAATCATAAAAGAGAACGTGGATTGTTCTCTATCTCTGTGCCGACAACAAAACTATAGTGGTCTATTTCTTCAATATAGTCTTATCATAAGATCAAAAGTCTTCATTTGTTCAGAGTTTTGTTTACACTTTCTTCTGAGAAAAATGCCGAGCAAGTGCGAAATCTTGTGCGAGATCTTGATCGCGATCCTTCTCCCTCCTCTAGGAGTTTGCCTCAGGCGTGGCTGTTGCACTGTAAGGCTTTCTCTTTTTTCCTTTTTTTTTACTGTTCAAGAGATGATCTATGTTGTTTGATTCATAAGTTTGTGTTCAATCTCTCAAGAACTACTCTAGGCTTGTCAGTATTGGATGATTAGTTTCTGTTTGATCATTCTCAACTCTGACTAGTGAATGGATTGATTTATATCAAACTCTGATTTGGTTGTAGGTGGAGTTCTTGATATGCTTGATCCTGACTATATTAGGATACGTACCAGGGATAATCTATGCTCTTTACGTGATTGTGTTCCAGAACCAAGAAGAGTACTTCGATGAAGCCAGACGTCCTCTTTACTACTCCGCTTGATTGATATCTCTGTCTTGTGTTTGTTCTTTTAAAAAAAAAACTGTTTACTCTTTGTATCCCAAATAAATTATAATGTGTAATGTGTTGAACAGAGATTTAAAAACTTAGCGTCTTTGACTATTATCCTCTTGTTATAATATGCAAGATTGAAGGTTAGATTATTCACTTGTTGGCGTCTGTGTTCAGGTTGCAAGATTATATTACCATAGTTTAACTTTGGAAACCTAGTAGGCCGTGTAGGTTTTATAGTTCTTCAATCTTAGGTTATATAGGTCATCTCTAAAGATCATTGAAGCAAATGAATACTATACCTTCTTGGCTTCTCTCATCTTGTGTGGATACCAACATAGTATGATAAATAAAGGTTATGTAATAGTATGCAGAAACTAGATTCTTTTGGGAGAGAGATAGAGAACAGAACTCTACACAGCTTATTAAACATTGGAAATCACCTCTATTTGATGAATGTGAAGCAGATCGAAATGCTAGATAAAACTTAGAAATTCTGAATCTTTGCATCAAAAAGTAACCAGTTTGCACATAGAGTAAGTTTTGCATTTTCAGTGCAAGAAAAGATGGACAAGAACTGCAACAGTTACTTGAAGAACAGCGAGTGAAGCAGATTTGGTCATGGAGGATATAGCTCTGTTCTTCTTACCTGTAGGTCTGACAAGTGATCCACCTCCATAAACGCCTCTTGCCTTGCTCACCTCCGAAATTCTTCCATGAGCTCTCTTGTCACTAGCTACTCTAGCGACTAGTCTCTCTGCAAAAACCACAAAAAAAAAAAATCAGTTAAAATGTACTATAGCTTTGTAGTAAATATATTGAAAGCAGACTAATTGCCTTTGTGAACCAAGTAGGCTGTTTTGTCTGAACAACGTTGAGGTTCTTCAGCAAAAGCAAAGGCGATAAAGAAGAAGATGCTGATGATGAGAAACAAATATTGATAGTATCTCTTCATTGCAGGCGGTCATGAAAAGATTAGATTGAGGTGAGATGATCTGTTGTAAGTTAAACCACTGATGAAGTGAATATATATATATAGGAGGAGTATTATCTGCACAGAGAGAAAGGGAGATGAAAACACTAAAGGTGAGAAAGATTACAACTCATAAACAGAACAAAGATTGCAAAAAATCTGATGAAAAGAAATAAAAGAAAAAGCAGACATTGTCGGGTAAAGTTTTGATTCTCCTCCACATGAACGGTAGTGAATAGTGCAAGGAATATGTTCTCTGAGCAATGAGCAGTCTAATCTGTTTTGAAAAAAAAAAAGCTGATTTACTATTGTTTTGTTCTTCTTCCCTTAAGCAGCAATGCTACATTGGATTGTGATTAATCTGAAGTTTTCTAGTCCGTTATACGTTGCACACCACGTTACAACTTACAAGTAACCATCCTAAACCTCATTGAACACTCCTCGCTAGTCAAAGTTTGATCTAAAATATGTTTTTTTTCCTTCTCGTGGTATTCATTCAGTATGGAGATATGTATTACCAACACGTCGAAAAATGATGATGTATATATATATATCACCAACACAGAATATACTAAGAAAATCAATAATTTATAACTAGTTTAAGACTTTTGACCCAACAAAAAAAAGAATTAATGCAAGACAAGCTGTCCAACTATACCTAAAGGTTTAGAATGTCAAGATGTGGTGATACAATTATCATCCTTTTTGGGAGAAATTTCAAATAATGTCTTAGCTTTCGATTAAAATATTAATTCTATACAATCTTATTATATAAAGCTTGGTTTTCAAAGTTACTAATTAACATGATCGCGACACATGGCGATTATATATTTAAGATTATGACATGTGTTAAATAACAATTTTTCTTTTAAACCAAAAGAGTTTTATAGTTAGTTTTACTTTTTCAAAAATCTTAAACATAAACTTTAAATTGTTAGTTTTCCTTTTTAAACAATCTTAAACAAAGATTGTAAAACTTATATTTCCATATAAATAATATTTAATAATAGTTTCTTTTTTTATAGTTATTAAATATAATGATTATAAAACATGGAAATTATATATTAAAGATATGACATGTGTTAAACAACAGGTTTTATTTAAACAAAAAACTTAACCCAAAAGAATATAAAAATATTCTAAAAAGTTAACTTTCCTTTTTTTTTGGCAAAAAATAGATTTGCAAAAGGATTTATTTAGTGTTAATTTTCCTTTTCTTAAATCCTAATGGAATGATAAATGTAAAAAAACAATTGCATATCAATGTTAACAATGGTATTTCTTTAATCAATTTAAAAATATTATAAAATCCATTTAAAATCAATTTAAATGTTAAAAATGATTAATCAATTTTAACAATGGTATTTCTTTTTTAAAACATGGGTTTAAGATAATTACAAGCTTGGTTTTCCAAAGTTTCTAATTAATATGAATGCGATACATGACAATTATATATTTAAGATTATGATATGTGTTAATAACAGTTTTTGTTTTAAAAAAAAAACTAAACGAAAAGAATATTAAAATAATCTAAAAAGACAATTTTCCGTTTTAAAAATTCTTAAAAAAGAAATTTTTTAATATTTCCATATAAATAAAATTTTAAGAATAGCATTTCTTTTTTTTTAAAACATGGTCTAAGATAAGTAACACTAAACATTATTTTAAGATAAATTTCTATACAAATTAAAATATTTACAAAATATTTTTCTTATAAATATTTAATAGTATTTTTCCTGTTAAAATATTAAACCAAAGAGAATTGTAATACTTTAGATGAATATAGCCAAACGTGAATACATATAAAGAAGGTAAAAGTGTTGGATATATAAACTTCTATTTTATTATTTTCATATAAATAAAAATTTAACATTATTATTATTATTATTATTATTATTAAACATTATTACTATTATTATTATTATTATTATTATTATTATTATTATTATTATTATTATTATTATTATTGTCTCCATGTAACCGATCTTTATATGTATTTGGTAAAAAATCTAACTTCTTACATTATTTTATTAATTTTTTCTGAATTTAACTATACAATATTTTCTTATACTTCATTTTTATTTTACGTTGTTATTATAGATATGTAGCATCAAGAAATAATGAATTCAAAAAATTGTTTAAATTGAACCAGTTTAATGAAAGAATATATTTCTGTTACTAAAAAGTGAGAAGCAAATTATTTTGAATATAATAGATAACGAATATGAATTTATTTTTATCCTTTTCCGTTATTAAAAATATTATATACATATATATACTTATAATTATGTAACTAATTTGTTTTTATGCAAAAAATATAATTTAGCTTAGATACATATTTTTTTTTCTTGAAAATGTTATTACTATAAATATGAATCTAGAGTGAAAAGATTATAAAGAAAAATGAGAATTCAATATATATATTGAAATTTGTATATTATATTGTGATTTCAGCTCTATTACAACATACACTAATACAATTTATTATTTATAATTTATAATTTATAATTTATAATTTATAATTTATTATTTATTATAGCTTTGGTCGCCATAAAACTATAATTAATAAGTTCTATTCATAAATAGTTATTTAGACAATAAAGATTAAAAAACATGGTCTTCACAACATACAAGTTTGTGACTACAAGAATTAAAGTAGTATGAAATGCATAATGTATTATAGTTTCATTACCCATAGATTACATGACAAAAATGTTGATCTAATATTTCCCTTAGTTAAACAAATAAGATAATTTTCAATTCATCTATAGATTCATTAGTATATTTTCTTTTGAAATAGTGAAGTTTTATTATAAATGTAAATTTGCTTAATTGTATGATTTTGTAATAGATTTTTTATTTTTGTTATTATAGAAATATAGAGTAAGACTATTTTTTCTCTAAATATAGAGATGTAATTTTGTTCACTATATATTTTTTAAGATAGAGAAATTCTACAAAGTGCATATATTGTCACCGATTCGATTGTCTTGATTCAACTTTCTAATTTATTGTATTTTACTCTAATTCATATTTTTTCAGGGTTATATTCTTTTTAAATTTTTGGGTTTAGATTTTTTTTTAATCCCTAAATTCAACATTGCTAATAACTGTTTATGCACTATGATTATTGAAACATAGCCGACAAAAAAATATATTATTGAAACATAAATACTAACCAAAATTTATGTGGAAAAACAATTTTTTAAAAAAAAAATAAATTTCACGCAATATATGTAAAAATCCAACAATTACAAATTTTTTTTTCTTTTTTACGTTTTGCATAAATTTAAAACAGAAACCCGTGCAACGCACGGGTCCACACCTAGTACAACTATACAAGACACACCAATGTGATTAAGAACTTTTCTTGTTTGACAGAAGTATATAATGAGATTTATTCTTACATTAAGGTCAAAACTAATGAAATTATTAGTATTACTTGTTGACCAAATGAAATTCTTATATATGATCATACGTTTAGTCTCTAGTTGGTGCACACGACGTCAAAAAAAAAATTTCCCATCCCAAAAACTCAACGCCAACTCCAAGATTGAAAGAGATTTTATATAATATTCAGATGTATCGTAGGTCGAAAATTTGATGTTAACCCGTTATTATTGTTTCTTGTGGTCGTATAGAGTTTTACATATCAGATTCACCATAAGTACAATTTGATTGGACTAAATCAAATTGAACTCCACTGGAAACACACCCCAATGATATAATTAGTAAGATAAGTAATGACATGAGTAGTTCTCTGAAGATAATAATCTTAAGTCGTAACAATTAACTAGAGTATTCAAAGTCGAAATGTATACACCTAAAAGCTTTCGATTAAAATTAACAATTTCATATACAAACCACGATGAATTTTGTGTGTTTCCTGATTTTACAATATTGATCAGCTCACACATGATTGGAAAAAAAATAACACACCATTACAATTTATAAAAAAAATTCAAAACACAAATATGAAACTAGAAGGCGAAGAACACCAACAACATAAAACTCGCGACCGTTGAACCTAAACCGAATGTGACCGAAAAAGAAGGTCTAGAGGTAGCCGACGAACCACCGGCACCACCACCAGTATAAGGAACAGGACGGCGGCTACTACGACTACGACCCTTACCACCACCACCACCGCCACGTTTCCTAATGAAAGCACGAAGAGAGTCACCGTGTTGTGCAAGACTTCGTCTCCAAGAAGTCGTCAACGTTTGGGCTTTACTTTCTTGATTTTCAGATGAAACTTGTAAAGGCTGAGAGAGAAACAGAAGGAATATAATCAATGAACAATTTAAAGCCAGTGAAATCCTCATTTGGTGGTTTTATCAAATAATGTGTGTATAATGTATTTGATCCAAACAAATAGGAGAACAAAATGGGATATTTCACCAAATGAATGAGATATGTAATGGGGCGCAAAGAATTAGTACTAGTATTTATAACGCTAAAGACTTGAAAATGTGTGACTCTTTCCTTAAACCGGCGTTATATTATACTAATGTGTTTGTCATTAATTAATTTAATTATTATCGCTTCAAAATGCGTGACTTTGTCTCTTTAAACCGGAGTGTCATTAGTATAATGATTGCCACGTGGTTGATTTTTAAAAATAAGGAAGAAAGAATCAGCTTAAAACGGCAGCGTATACAAGAAACCTCAAAACGTCGTCGTTTTACAGAGGAGCTTAGGAGGGTTTCGAGAAAGTTCTATAAATTGCAACGCCAAGGTGCAATTTTGAGGCTGCTTACTAACTTCTCACTCAGAGCCCCACCGTTTGTTGTTGTCTCGCTCACGTCTCCCGGTCTCCGGTAGATTTTCTTAATGTGTTTCTCTAGTGGATCTGTTAAGCTTGCTTTGTCTTTTTTCTCACGGATTATGTTTTTTGACTTGTGTGTTTCACTTGCGAGAACAAAGGATGAACCTTTTAGTTACGTTTTAGGGTTTTTAAAAATTTCTGCTTTTGATGATGAATGATGCTGCTGAATCCTTTTCTTTGGTTTGGTTACTCCGTTGTTTACAAGACGTGCGTCTTCTCAGCTCGACGATTAGGGTTATGTAATGTTAAACCACAAACCATGCTTCCGCGCGCTTGCTAGTTAGTTAGGTCGTGTTTTGTTGGTCTCGTGTTGATTCTGGTGTTTGTATTGCTTGATTCTGCTTTGGATGTCTGACCTATAACTAGGAAGCAAAACAGTCTCCATACTTAAAAAGTTGTCTGCTTTTCCTTGCTTTCTGAAACGCTCTCTTAAAAAAAGCTATCAACTTTATGAAAAAATAGGTTTCGCCTTTGATTCTCGTTTACTTTGAGAAGGTGTTGATGGAACAGTTTTGTAAATGAAAAATTTTGCAGATCAAGAAGATGTCTCAACACACTCACCCAGATTGCCAACGTGCTATGGATGCCCAGGAAGAGCATGGTAGTAACTTCAAACTACTCTCTTTGCTGTCTTTACAGAAAATTAAAAAAAAAAAACTGTGATTTGGTAGCTTGTTACTCTTGTTTAAAGAAGAGACATTTCGAAAGAATAAATGAACTGACTATTTCATGCATTTGTTGGGTTTGTTTTTCTGTGTGTGTTTGCAGATGCAGCTGAAAGAGCCGCAATGATCGCTGTTTCTCTGATAAGCAGTGCTCGTGTGATTGCTAAGCTGGACAGTGAGTACACTGCCTACTCTGCTCAGTTCTTGGTTGACAACGCTGGTCGCAAGGATGAACCCTCTCCGGATCCACAACCCCTTACCATCCAAGAGTGCCTTGCGTATTTGGTGGACATCGCTACTCCCAAGCCTGAGTCCGTGGAGAGAGAAGTGGATGAGCGACGCAACACGCTGACTCTCAAGGACTGCCTCGAGTACGCTATGAAAGCAGGGCTACCGAAACACGAGTTTTGGACACATGTGGGATGTGTGCACAAGCCTCCACCGTTTGCGTCTCGCATACCTCGTGTTCCCATGAATGGTGTGCTGATTGAGGCTAAGACATGGGAAGAGGCCTCTAAGTTAATAAGGCAGCAACCTGTAGGAGCGAGACTTCATGTGTTCAGTCCTGAGTTTGATCGTGTCAGAGATGAAGTATGTTCTTTCTCTCTTTATGTTGAACTTCTTAGAGATTCTCTCATTGATGTAAGTTGTGTGATTGTGTGGTAGGGATTTTACGAGGGTCCGTCAGGTCCTGAATCACGCTATGTTGGACTAAGAGATGTGATGATAACTGGAAATGGGACGTTGAAGGGAGGTCCTTATTTCGAGGTGAAGATAGTCTACAAGAAGAAGGAGACATTCCTCAAGGTGTCTTTAACTCGCAAGCTCACCTCACTCCCCAATGACAGCGGCGAGGAGTCTCAGCTCACTGAGCCGACGGGTCTGCTTGTTGACTTCATCATCCCTCGCTTTGCTAAGTAAATAAACAAGATCGTATGTGGTCTTGGTGAGTAAGTATCTAGAGTCCTTGTTGGTTAATAAGTATCATGAAGACTATATGCTAGTTGTGGAGCTCGTTTGTTGTTACAAGACCTTGTTTTAGGAGACTGTTTTATCTTTGGCTATGAGTAGACTGTTTTATCTGAGTATGAGTAATGAAGTTGATATCTAGTACTTATCAGCATCCCTTTTAATATTTTCTTCGTTGCATGTTCGTTTCTTTAACCAGACTTCTTTAAAACTATTTAACAAACAAATCGGAGTTATACAATAAGAACACGCCTTTTTGAATGCAATAGTTTGTTATTTTAAACGAATAATTTCTAAACTCGAGACATAGATTTTGGTTCGGTTTAAAATGTTCCAAAGTCAATGTTTGTAATGGAGAATTTACACAAATCAAGAAAAAAAACAAAACCATGTAACAAGATTGAAACTAATGTCCATAACTAGTACGGTATTTAGCTCAACAAGTTTTTAGAAAATGATTTGAGGAAAGAGCTCTCCTCCTGGGGTCTTAACTTGATCAAAACACATATTGAGAATACTCTACAACAAACTACGGCATGCCTCCACTTCAGCCAATACTGCTTTCGTGAACCAGTCATCTTCCATTTTTATTAAAATCTCCTTCACCATCTCGAAACTCGATGCAATGGCCATAACCAGACTCCCAAGAATCTCTCCAAAGTTGTTTGGTGCCTTTGGTAGATCGATACCAATGTCTTCAAGAATAGACCCGTAAAGCAGACAACGTTATAATTAACCGTCCTAAACCTCATTGCACACTCCTCTTTGTGCATTGATAGAAAATAATATAATTGATCGTCGGTTGAACATTTTATCTTAAATAATGTATATTTTTTTCCTTCGAGATGCATTCAGTATATGATGTGTATTACCAACACGTCCGAAAATGATAATGTATATACATGGCCAACACAGCTATATACTACAAATATATACATAATTAAGAATTAGTTTAAGACTTTGACCCCCAAAATAAAATTTAAAAAAATGAGTGCAAGACAAGAAATTTCCAACTATACCTAAGAGATTAAAATGTCAAAATGTGGTGAAAAATGATTTTCTTAAATTATCTTCCTATCAAACTATTGGAGGAATGTTTCACAAAAAAAATGTTATGGGAGGAATTTCATCTATAATGTATTGGCTTTCGAATAAAATAATAATTATATACAAAACAAGTATACAAGACACACCAATGCAATTACAAACTTTTCTTGTTTGGCAGAAGAATGAGATTTTTTCTTACAAATAGTCCAAAACTAATGAAATTATTATATTTTTAATCATATGAAATTCTTATTTTATGGTCATACTCTTACGTTTAGTCTCGTTGGTGCACACGATGTCAAAAAGCATTCTCCATCCCCAAAACTCATCGCCTAGTCCAATATTTAGAAATATTAAATAATATATACTGATATATCGTAGGTTGAAAATTTGATGTAAACCTAATACTATTATTGATTCTTATGGTCGTATACAGTTATCCATATCAAATTCATCATAAGTGCAAAATGAAACATACACCAATGATACAATTAGTAAGATAAGAAATGATTAATTGTCTGAAGATAATCATCTTATGTCGTAACAATTAATGAGAGTATTCAAAGTCGAAATATTAAACCGGAATGTATTTTGTCATTATTAATGAGCTTATCCTCAAGTCAAAATGCATGACTTTGTCTTTAAAGTTTTAAACCGGAGTAGTATCGTCACTTGGCAGTCTTTTATTGGGTTTAGGAAAATAAGGAAGAAAGAACCTCTAAAACGTCGTCGTTTTTTGTAGTGGAGCTTCGGAGGGTTTCTAGAACTTTTTTATAAATTGCTACGCCAATTAAGTGCAATTTCGAGACTGTCACAACCTTCTCACTCAGCCACACCGCTTGTTGTTGTCTCTCTCTCTCACGTCTGCGGTAACTTTCTCGACGTTCGTTGCGTGTTTTCTCTACTCGATCTCTGTTAAGCTTTACTTTGTCTTTTTTCACGGATTATGCTTGTGGTGACTTGCGAGAACAAATGATGACACTTTTAGTTACGTTTTAGGGTTTTAAAATTTCTGCTTTGATGAATGAAGCTATTGAATCCTTTTTCTTTAGTTAGTTTTGTTTACTCGTTGCTTTGAAAGAAGCTATCTGCGTTATGTTCTGTCTTCTGCGCTCGACGATTAGTGTTATGTAATGTTAAACCTCGAACCATGTTTCCGCTTACTAGTTAGGTTTTGTTTTTGTGGGTCTCTGTCTTGATTCTTGTTGTGTATATCTCCGTGTTGCTTGATTCTGCTGTAGGTGTCTGAACTAGCTAGAAAGCAACAGTCTTTTCATACTTAATGTTGTCTGCTTTTTCCTTTCTCGCTGAAACGCCTCTTAAGAAAAGTTATCAACTTTAAAAAGAAAGGTTTCACCTTGATTCGCTTTTACTTTGACAATGTGTTAATGGAAACATTTTTTTTGGTAATGAAAATTTTGCAGATCAAGAAGATGTCTCAACTCTGTCACCCTGATTGTCAACGAGCTATGGATGCCCAAGAAGAGCATGGTAGTAACTTGAAGCTATTCTCTTTACTGTCTTTACAGAAAAAAAAAACTCTGATTTGGTTTGGACTGATAGCTTGTTACTCTCGTTTGAAGAAGATAACATTTTTATTGGGTTTGTTTTTTACTATATTTAGATGCAGCTGAAAGAGCCGCCATGTTCGCTGTTTCTCTGATAAGCAGTGCTCGTGTGGTAGCTAAGCTGGACAGTAAGTACACTGCCTACTCTGCTCAGTTCTTGGTGGACAACGCTGGTCGCAAGAATGAACCCTCTCCGGATCCACAACCCTCCTCGTTCACCATCCAAGACTGTCTTGCCTACTTGGTGGACATCGCTACTCCCAAGCCTGAGTCCGAGCAGAGAGAAGTGGATGAGCGACGCAACACCTTGACTCTCAAGGACTGCCTCGAGTACGCTATGAAAGAAGGGCTACCGAAACACGAGCACTGGACACATGTGGGATGTGTCCACAAGCCTCCACCGTTTGCGTCTCTCATTCCTCGTGTTCCCATGAACGGTGAACTGATTGAGGCTAAGACGCCGGAAGAGGCATTTGAGTTGCTGAGGAAGCAACCTGTAGGAGCGAAACTTCATGTGTTCAGTCCTGAGTTTGATCGTGTTAGAGATGAGGTATGTTCTTTCTCTCTTTATTTTGAACTTCTTAGAGATTCTCTCATTGATGTAAGTTGTTTGATTTGTGTGGCAGGGGTTTTACGAGGGTCCGTCAGGTCCTGAGTCACGTTATGTTGGTCTTAGGGATGTGATGATAAGTGGAGGGACTTTGAAGGAAGCTTATTTCGAGGTGAAGATAGTCTATAAGAAGAAGGAGACATTCCTCAAGGTGTCTTTAACTCGTATGCTTACCTCACTTCCCAATGACAGCGGCGAGGAGTCTCAGCTCGCTGAGCCGACGGGTCTCCTTGTTGATTTTATCGTTCCTCGCTTTTCTAAGTAAATAAACAAGATCGTAGGTGGTCTTGGTGAGTAAGAATCTAGAGAGCTTGTTGGTTAATAAGTATCATGAAGACTATATGCTAGTTGTGGAACTCGTTTGTTGTTACAAGACCTTGTTTTAGGAGACTTTAATCTATGACTATGAGTAATGAAGTTGATATCAAGTAAATTTTGTCACATGCCATATCTTACTTGGTCATATACTGTAACTTGGTCTGTGCATTACAAGCTAATATTTAGTTTAAATGACATGCTGTATTAAATAAAAAAATTCATTCCACAAAAGTTAAAACACTACCATTAAACAATAGTATCATCGTCTTGCGCATCTTGAACTAATCAAAACCAAGATGATAGGCACCAAAAAGAAAAATACACAAATCAAGAAAAAAACAAAACCATGTAACAAGATTGAAACTAATCTGGATGACTAGTATGGTATTTAACTCAAGAAGTTTTTAGAAAGTAATTTGAGGAAAGAGCTCTCACCCTGGGGTCTTTGAGAATGCTCTATACCAAAACTACGACATGCCTCGACTTCAGCTGCATCTGCATGCGTAGCCAACTGTCGTGTTCAAGACAGGCATTAAGAGAGATGAAGAACGGTTCAGTGGCTTTGTACCAGGGAAAGCATTACAAGCAACAATTTCTACCCTCAAAAAATACTTGAAAAAATTAACCATTTTAAGAAAAAAATTATTATTATGGTATATAAATGTTCTTCTGAAAAAATGACCAATTTTTAGAAAATTGTTTCTGGTTTTTCCCGTGTCAGAATCGGTAAGGAAGAGAAACTCCTGTGTCATGAGAATGTAACTTTGTCATTAATGAGGTTAATTTTATTTTTTTGGAACTTTTTAATAAGGTTAATTATCCTTCAAAATGCATGACTTTGTCTTTAAACCGGAGTAGTATATATGTATGCCACTTGGCAGTGTTTTGTTGGTTTAGAAAATAAGGAAGAAAGCAGCTAAACCATTGCGTATTCAATAACCTCCTTAAATCGTCGTCGTTTTAAAGTGGAGGTTCGGAGGGTTTCTTTATAGAACTTTTTATAAATTGATACGCCAAGTGCAATTTTGTGGCTGCCACTACCTTCTCACTCAGTCTCACTCACTCACCGCTTGTTGTTTGTTGTCTCTAAGTATCCGGTAACTTTCTCGACGTTGCTTTATGTGTGTTCTCTTCTCGATCTGTTAAGCTTTGCTTTGTCTTTTTCAAAGGATCATTATGCTTGTGACTTGTTTTTTTTTTTTTTCACTTATTAATGATGAACCTTGTAGCTAGTTACGTATTAGGGTTTTAAAATTTCTGCTTTTGAGGAATAATGCTGCCAAGTCCTTTTCTTTAAGTAGGTTACTCGTTCTTCAAACAAGCTATCTCGTTGTTATTGTCTCGATGATTAGGGTTTGTGTTTGTGTCGAACTTGAAACCCATGTCAGGTCTTGTTTTGCTTTTCGTGTGTACATTCTTCGATCTGCTTGATTCTGCTCTTGATGTCTGACCTAGCTAGGAATCAACAGTCTCCATACTTAAAGTTGTCTGCTTTTCCTTTCCATCTGAAACGCTTCTTAAGGAAAGTTATCAACTTTATGATTGCTTTGAGAATGTGTTTACTGAACAAGTTTTGTGAATGAAAAGTTTTGCAGATCAAGAAGATGTCTCAACACACTCACCCAGATTGCCAACGAGCTATGGAGGCCCAAGAAGAGCATGGTAAGAAAGTTACTTTCTTTGCTTGTCATTAGAGAAAATGAAGGACTGTCTCATGGTTTTGACTGATTGTTTGTCACTCTCGTTTTGATTATAACATGTTCCGTTTGATCATTTTCGAAAAAAAATGAAATGCACTGACTAAACATGGATTTGTTTGTGTGTTGCAGATGCAGCTGAAAGAGCCGCCATGATCGCTGTTTGTCTGATAAGCAGTGCTCGTGTGATTGCTAAGCTGGACAGTGAGTACACTGCCTACTCTGCTCAGTTCTTGGTCGACAACGCTGGTCGCAAGGATGAACCCTCTCCGGATCCACAACCCTCCTCGTTCACCATCCAAGATTGCCTTGCCTACTTGGTGGACATCGCTACTCCCAAGCCTGAATCTGAGCCGAGAGAAGTGGATGAGCGACGCAACACCTTGACTCTCAAGGACTGCCTCGAGTATGCTTTGAAAGAAGGGCTACCGAAACACGAGGACTGGACACATGTGGGATGCGTCCACAAGCCTCCCCCGTTTGCGCATCTCATCCCTCGTGTTCCCATGAAAGGTAAACTGATTGAGGCTAAGACATCGAAAAAGGCGACTAAGTTGCTGAATCAGCAACCTGTAGGAGCGAGACTTCATGTGTTCAGTCCTGAGTTCGATCTCGTTAGAGATGAGGTACTGATCTTTTCTTTCTCCTCTTATGTTGAATTTTTTTAGAGATTTTTGTCATTGATATAAGTTGTGTGATTGTGTGGCAGGGGTTTTACGAGGGTCCATCAGGTCCTGAGTCACGCTATGTTGGTCTTAGGGATGTGATGATAACTGGAAATGGGACGATGAAGGAAGGTCCGTTTTTGGAGGTGAAGATAGTCTACAAGAAGAAGGAGACATTCCTCAAAGTGTCTACGACTCGGGTGCTCACATCACTCCCCAATGACAGCGGCGAGGAGTCTCAGCTCACTGAGCCGACGGGTCTACTTGTTGATTTCATCATCCCTCGCTTCTCTAAGTAAATAAACAAGATCTAGATTGTCTTGGTGAGTAAGTATCTAGAGAGGGTTAATAAGTCAAAGTATTATGAAGACCTTATGCTAGTTGTTGAACTTGTTTGTTGTCACAAGACCTTGTTTATTTGGAAGACTCTTTTATCTATGACTATGTGTAATGAAGTTGATGTTAGTACTAATCATCATCCCTTTTAATATTCTTTTCGTTGCATGTTAGTTTCTTTTAACAGGCTTAAAAACTATTTCACAAATTGGAGTGATGAAATAGGAACATGCTGTTTTCAATGCAATAGTTTATTAATTTAGACGAATGATTACTAAACTCAAGACAGATTCTGGTAAGGTTTAAAATGTTCCAAAGTATACATTTTGTCACGTTTATGAATGAATGTGTGATCTCGAGCTGTGCAAGTTACATTTTATCACGTCCCATATCTTACTGATATAACTTGGTCAGTGTATTACAAGTTAAAATGACATGCTGTATTAAATAAAAAAATTCATTCCACAAATGTTAAAACACTACCATTAAACAATAGTATCATCTTGAACTAATCAAAACCAAGATGTAGGCACCAAAAAGAAAATACACAAATCAAGAACAAACAAAACCATGTAACAAGATTGTAATTAATCTCGATTACTAGTATGGTAATTTAACTCAACAAGTTTTAAGAAAATGTTTTGAGGAAAGACATCAACCTGTTTTCCGCCGAGAACTGATCTACACCAAACTACGGCATGCCTCGACTTCAGTTGCATGCGTAGCCAAAAGAGACTCGCTTACACTCTTGATCACAGCATCCAAGACCGCTTTCTTGAACCAGTCATCCTCCATTTTCATTAGAATCTCTTTCACCATCTCGAAACTTGATGCATTGGCCATAACCAAACTCCCAAGTATCTCCCCAAAGTTGTTTGGTGCCTTTGGCAGATCGATTCCGATGTCATCAAGCATAGCTCCGTAAAGCAGACAACCACTCCCTATGTCTTTAGGAGTTAGAACGTTCTTAGAGACCAGATGTACCAAGAGATCCGCAACTGGTGTAACGCACGGTGGATTTTTCTCCAAACCGAGGGAGATAGCTTCCTTGACGAGCTCAGGATGGTAAGATGGGGATTTCAGTTCCTCTACGCATTGCAAAGCCTCATCCAATAGGCGGACATTGAAGTATTCTTCCAAAAGTGACTTGGTTTTTCTGCTGAGCACTTCAGAGTTCAAGCTAGTAGCTGCCATAGGAGGAACCGCCACCTGTGGCTGTGGTTGTGTCTTCTCAACAGCTGGTTTGGCCGGGGTAATAACAGCTTTAGGAGGCTCAGCACTACTACCTTGCAATAAGGCACTTGGTTTACCATTCAAAACACCACCACTTCCCTGAGGTAGGAGCCTTGAATTAACAGACAGTGACTTGTTAATGATAGCAGGAGACTGAACACGCCCTGCAGGCTGCGGATTCTGCCTGTTTCCTCTGGGCATAGAGCGGGAACGTGCCATCTCCCAGCCATCATCATCGGTTCCAGGCATCCCCGGCATCTTCCTAGCCCCTGGCATACCAGGCATCATTCCTCCAGTACCAGAACGTCCAAGGAAGTTCCCAGAGCCAAAATTTTCAGCTCCACCAGCATCAGCACCACCACGGTGGTTATTGTTCCTCATATTCGCCATTACACCAGGGCGCAAACCAAGAGTCTTTTCTGCCTCGGAATGAATCTCAGTGATTTTCTTGGCTTTCATCTACAAAGCAAGAACAAAAACATAAGCAAATATAGATATATCTCTCAGTAAATACATATAGGCTCTATAAAATCCTACCTCCTCACGCCTTGGCACCCACTTGTTAGCTCGTAGATCAACAACATTACGGACCATAAACCTCAAGCGTGGCTCTAGCATCGGGTGCACTGCTAAATCCTTCAAACGGGTGAAGTACATGTCGTTTATATTTCGTGATCTTGGGTTCTCATCGAGTTGTTTTCCAGTGGTGATGAAAACTTGACAAAGAGCCTCTACATCATCCTCTGATGGGCAAACTTTAGTGTCGGATCCTAAAAGCTCCTGCGACCAGACACAAACTCACCATGAGCTCTACAGAAGAGTATTACATGAAACTCAACTTTCAACGTACAAAAAGTAGAGCGTGAGTCATAATATACCTGGACGATGTGATGAACGATCTTCTCAGGGACCATCTTCTGCTTCAGAAGTTCACCAATTAAACGGATATTTCCTAGTGTTCTGAGCTTGGCCATTCTTTCCTTGTCCTTGCGCTCCATTTCTTGCGATGGATCAGTCATGAGTCTGACTTCTTCCTTCAATTTGTCAGCTCCCTCAAATTGTTCTTGGCAATTATTCAAAAGCACTCTTTTGAATGTTATTTCTTTTCCACCGGCTTCCTCTGATGGAAACGAAGGCAGCTTTCCATTGATATCAAAACACAAAAGAGCATACATCTGACAAAATGTGGGCTCCAGAACGGCCTTCTCAAAAATAAGCTGGATCACTCCCTGAATTTAAGAATAAAATCAAATCCTGCCATGGAGAGATAACTACAAACAAAACAATGCAGACAGAACTGGGAGTGAGTACCTTTAGGATGTCCGCGGACGTGATGCCAGAGTCAATTAATTGACCTTTAAGAAGATCATACTTCTCAGGAGTCATCTTGTTCAGAATACTGCAGAGAAACAGAACTATTAAGACTAAATCAACTATATAAAGCAAATAACCGCAAACACAAAGATAAAGTCATGAAGAATACAATACCCTTTCACGGTCTTGAGGACTTGGTCTTTTTCTGAAAGAGTTCCTCTTTTAGCAGACCATGGGACCTCGGCTTTCACAAGGGCAGGAGGAGGGCCAGACTGTTTCAGCAAGTTATGATGTTAGCTACAAACAATAACCACCTAAGGAATTGTCAAAAATAAAGTGTCAGAAGTCAGCACTCACCCCTTGGTTTGATCCAGAATACGCATCTCTAGCTTCACGTTGATCCTCCCTTGACCTGTCTTTACTTGGGGAAGGAATTGGTGCACGAGTATGCCAATCACGGTTATCAGTTTCCGAGTAACGATTTTGAACTTGTACTGCAGGCTGCAAAGAACAAGCAAGAACGGATATTAAAAAAAAAACTCGCAAAGCAGTTAAGAAACTCAGTTCATTGGTTCTTCAACAAAGTAATAAAACACTCACCTTGTTTTCAGAACGACCCCAGCTCTGCTCTTCGCCAAAAAGATCAGATGCAATTTCCTGAGCGAGCTTCAGGATTTCATCAGAGACTTTGCTCGTCTGCACATGAAAAACGACGAATAAATAACAAAGTTGAAGCGAATATATATTGACCTACAACCACAAGAGTGGTAACATTTAAACCAAAGCATACCTCTAAATTAAAACATAAGAAGATAACAAAGTGACGCATGTTACCTCTTTAAGCTGAAGCAGCTGTTCCCGGGTGAACTTCACAATCTCATGACCTTCAAATCTCGAGTCTCCTCTCTAATAAAAACATTAAACAAACCATTAAAACATCAACATTCAAAACATGGTTAGAGATTCAACACACATGAGCTCTTAAAATAAATAAGATGTATTATCAATTAAAATATACGTAGGGACCTTTTATGAGCATCAAAAAACTAAAAGAGTGCCCACCAAAAAAAAAAGCCTACACAAGTATTTCAATATTTGTCCATATTTACAGCAAGGCCGCATTGCTTAAGCGCCCCACCAAGAATTAGGACATTGCCATCATGCATGTGTCTTTTTAAATCTAAGAGTAACGGAAAAAAAGTCGAATAAAATAACCTTAACAGCGAACGAAGGAGCGTCTTCGGGATTGGTAAGATCAGAGGAAGAAGACAAGGTAGAGCGTGGGGCGAAGAAACTGCTTCCTCCACGACCTCCTCCTGGCCTCAAGCTCAACATCACTTTCGGAGTATAGATTCAATGAGACAAAATTGACGAAGTGAGAGAGAGAGATTGAAAGAGAGTTTTGTGAGAGAAAGAATGAACGCGGCGGAGAAGCGTTGATGCTTCTTTTTATTTTCGTTATCAGCTTCTCCCCCCATGCGTTTTTAGGGTTTGGGCCTTTTGTTATTGGGCCTGACATTACTAAAAACGATCCATTGTTTTTAATTATATGATCGTATGACTTTCTTCCTCTCTCTTTTTTTTTATGTCAACACTATCTTTGGATATTACGTGAATATTTTTTATTTATTTAATAAATGTTTTTAAAATGAAATATCTATCTGGATAAGAACTTTATATTTTAATTGAATATATTTCAGTTTTCTGGTGACTCGGAGAGTGGTGCTCTGGCTCTGAAGCTCTATGGCTGGGGTAACCAGGATCGTTGGTTTCGACGCTATACTCACTGGAACCACCAAAACGGTGTCGTATCATCCATTCTCTGTTAAATCTAAGCTTTTCTGTCTTCCACGTCGTCTGTCCAAATTGTCCATTGTTACTCTCTCCCCGTATCATCGTCGTAGCCCCGCCGTCACTTGCCGTTACGGAGGAGGCGGTGGTGGTGGTGGAGGTGGCTCTAGATTCCCCGGAGATAAGCGAGGTAGACAAAAAGAATCAGAAAATGATGATGCGCTTGATATCTCAGCTATTAGGTGATTCAGGATTACTTCAATTAAGTGAATTTCTCTACCTGAAGCTATGTTTTTTGATGTATTGATGATATCTTTGCTTTCCGTTGCGTAGGTCAGCTACTGTCAGGCTTATTGATGGCCAACAGAACATGGTAACTGAATATGTTTTATGTGTGTTCCTTTTGATTTTCAGCAAAACAGAACACATTTCCAGTTTCTTTGTTCTGTCTGTAGATTGGTATAGTTTCAAAGGAGGAAGCTGTTCGAAGAGCTGATGAAGCTGAGCTTGATCTGGTTTGTGCTTTTTTTTTTGAAAAATTCAAGATACCTTTCTTGAAAAGCATTGTCCTTTCTGATGTTGTTTCAGTAAACTTGATTTTCAGGTGATTCTTTCGCCGGATGCAGATCCCCCTGTTGTCAGAATGATGGATTACAGGTGAGTTATCGTCTAAAGTTGCTTATATTATATCATATGGACTGATTTTTTTTTTTCCTTTTGTTTCACTGTACCAGTAAATACAGATACGAACAGCAAAAGAGGAAAAAGGAACAGCAGAAGAAAAGTATTCTTCATTCTCTCTCTCTCCTTAACTCAAATTTTACATTAATGGATTTGTAACTGAAGCTCTTCTTATGTTAGCTACTCGCATGGACTTGAAGGAGCTTAAAATGGGGTAATATGCGCCGTGTCTTTCTTTTTGTGTCTGTGCCGTTGCATTGATTTGTTTAGAAACTTCTCTTCTCAAAAGGTTTGTCCTTGTTTTTTCCCTGATAGTTATAACATCGATCAGCATGACTATTCTGTACGCATGAGAGCTGCCCGGAAGTTTTTGCAAGATGGTGACAAGGTTAAAGTGATTGTGAACATGAAAGGCAGGGAAAACGAGTTCAGAAATATTGCTATTGAGCTCCTCAGACGTTTTCAAACTGAAATAGGAGAGGTGTGTGCATTCTTCTCTACACTTTTGAGTTTGGTATTGAATTGGCATCTGTATTGCTCCTTAATCGATCTTGTTACTGGAACTTGTCAACTTCTGCAGCTTGCGACTGAGGAAAGTAAAAACTTTCGGGACAGAAACTTGTTTATTGTCTTAGTGCCAAACAAGGAAGTTCTTAAGAAAGCTCAAGAACCACCTTCAAAAAAGAAGAAAAAGCCAGCTGATGATGAAGTTTCAGCGGCAGGTGTTACTGCAACTTGAGGATATTATATGATGCATATTTGTCTGGATATATATATATATATTATCTGGTAATGACTATGAGTTTGATAAATTTCTGTATAGTTCATTTTCTACTATGCTTTTTGCATTCCCATGTATGTGTAACCATAGAAATAGATTATTTGAAAAAAGATCTTCCTCAACCTTTGAGCTTAGCCGTAAAGATTGTATAACAAGAACCAAGACTTAAAGAATTATCAATTATGAGTGATATAATGTTACAGTACGAGTACAATATGACTTGGGAAGCCACTACCAATAATCTCCGCAAGAACACACACCGTCTTTAAAATGGTGGAAGCGGTTGGCGTCTCTTACAACTATCACTCTATCTGTGATCTTTGAGATGAGTTTGGTTGCGGCGTGACAGTCTAAACAGACCCTGAGATTCTTTATGATCCGGATTTCAGTTCCTGGTTCGGTGACAATGAGTCCAAAGGCAATGGCTAGCCTCTCACTGTGAAATTTCACCATCAGCTCCCTTTCTTCCTCTTCCACGTCGTGCAAGGCCAACTCCGTCTCTGGTTGATACCCAGCTTCCCTCATCTTCCCTTCAAGCTCCTCTAGCTTCTCATAGATTGCTTTCCCCTGTGGATGTGACTGATCACCTGAGGTAAAGACATGAGGCGTCTCACCGATTTCTATCAAGGTATAACCAGGAGCCTTGGCTAGTTTCCTCTTCTTTGCTTCTTGCCTTACCGTAGCAGCCTGTGGATAATTTCTATCAGCTGAGTGAATATTCGACAGCAAAACATGGTAGCCTACATTGTCTGGATCTAGCTCAAACAGCTTCTCAGAGACAGTACGTGCAAGGTTTGTGTCTTTGTGGATCCTACAAGCTCCAAGCAGTGTTTGCCACACGGAAGGATCCGGCTCAACAGGCATTGCCTCTATAAATTGCAATGCTCTCTGCAAATGCCCTGCTCGGCCAAGAATATCAACCATACAGGCGTAATGCTTGACCGTTGGTTCAAAACCATACTGGTGGATCATGGTATTGAATATCTCATCACCTTCCTTGACAAGACCAGCATGACTACAAGCGTAAAGAACAGAGAGGAAAGTGACTGGCGTCGGTGCAACGCTGGAACTCAACATCTCAGAGAAGATATTCAGAGCTTCATGTCCATGTCCATGGAGTCCATAACCGGATATCATTGTGTTCCATGTAACTTCATTCTTCTTCGGCATCAAGTCAAACAACCGCCGCGCTTCTTCAATGCTTCCACACTTTGCATACATACCAATCAAAGCTGTAGACACATATACGCTAGACTCAAAATCTGTGCTCCTTACAAGACCATGTACCCATTTCCCCAAACTCAAAGTTCCTAACTGCGCACAAGCTGAAAAAATACAAGTTATCGTGATGGGGTTTGGACGAAACTCAGACTTCTGCATTTCCCTGAACAGAGATATCGCATCCTCTGTCACCCCGTTTTGAGTGAAACCAGAGATCATTGCGTTCCAAGACGCCAAGCTTTTGTTCGTACACTCATCAAAAACCTTTCTAGCCGATTCCATCTCGTTCAGTTTACTGTAAACCGTGGTTAATGCGGTAGGAACAGACTCATGAGACAAGAAACCTGATTTCAAGCTGTAACCATGAATGGCATATACAAGCATAAGATGACCAGAGACAGGGATCAAACTCACCAACGTACTTGAGTTCAACCTTTCTCCCGATAAAACCATCTCTTTAAACAGTCTTAAAGATAGCTCAGTCTCGCCATTTGAACTGTACCCGTGAATCATTGCATTGTAAGCTACTACATCCGGTGTACAAAACTCCCGAAACAGAGTATCCAAAGCTTCAACCTTTCCACATTTCGAGTACAACGAGATGAAACCCGTAAGAACAAAATCATGAGAATAGCACCCTGTCTTAATCGCAAGACTATGGATTAACATCCCAAGCCTCAGCTCCTGCAACTCCGCAACAGCGGGGAGTATATTCAACACAGTCGTTGCGTCCCATCGTGTACAGCTCTTGTTAATCAAATCCCTGAAAACCTTAACAGACTCCTCATACATCTCATTCTCTCTGTATCCACAAAGCATAGTATTCCACAAAACCACATCTCTCTCAGACATTCTATCGAACACCTTCCGCGCATCATCCACCCGCGAAAACTTGAAGTACATCTTAACGATATTCGAGCCAACGTGTAATTCCGAGTCAAACCCATCAACAACCGCTTGTCCATGAACAACACGGCCAGCTCTCTCGTCACGAGACCCCGATGCGGCGGAGATAGCGTAGGTGTAAGTGGAGCTATTGGGTTTGAGATCAGTGTGTTTCCTTAAGTGAGTGAATAGAGAGAGCGAAGAGTGAGGTGATCCGTTTTTGGAGAAGCCGAGCATGAGGACGTTGAAGAGGAAGACGTCAGGTTTTGGAAAGGAGAGGACGAGGTTGCGAGCGTGGTGAATGGCGCCGAGGTCGGAGAGTCGTTGGGTGAGTTTTGTGAGTAATTGGATGTCGTTTTGGAAGCCATTGAGGATGATCTGAGTGTGGGTTTGGGTAAGGTGAGAGATGGAAGTTGATGTTTTGAAGAGATCGAAGAAGGTGTTCTTGTTGTTTATCAGTGAGATGGTTGTCTCGGCCGTGGCGGCTGTTACTGTCCGAAGTAACATTTGATGTTTTGAGGGATGTTGTGTTCCTGCCGTTATTTATTTAATCATTTTGCATCGCTGAAGTTAGATTTTTATTTATGAACAATTCTTCAGTTAGTTTTTTGTTATGAATCACTAAACTAATCGACTCTTATATATAAATAGAACGCCTCAGGGAAACCTTACATTAGAGTTTACATGTTAAACAATTAAATTACTTTTTTCCTCTTCCTAATATTCGAACCATCGATCTTTGATTTGCTTCTTTCCCTATGCTAATGTTTCATACCAAAAAAAAAAAACAAAAGACTTCTAACAAACAAAGAAACGTGGTGGGGGAACCAAAGAGCAATTTACAGGTGATTAGTCATCAGCGTTGAGCGTGTGGAACTGTAAGTGTGTTATTTATGGCCATGGGAACTTGCTTTGTGGCATCAATGGAGGAGTCTCCTCCGCTGCATCTTCTTCTACTTCTCTGCTAGTTTGTATCAGATGAGTCATCAGGCTACACTCTTTTATCTGTTCCATGCCACCAAAACTCGGTTTCAGTTCACTTTTTTAAAAAAATAGCATTCTACGCTAAACTACTGGAGTGTTTTTGTTACCTGCATGATCGCAGTTGAGGCCAGAAGATCTTCGCATTTTCCTTGCATAGAACTCTCTTTTCCAACTACAACAGCGAGTTCTGAGACCATTTTATTCATTTCCTCCACCTGCAAAATACAATCATAGAGAGCAATGCTGAGAGTTATGTCGAGAGGGAAAAATTTGGAGAACTATAGAGGTCTCACCTTTGAGAGTAAAGACCAAATGGACGATCCCATAGCCTGCATTACATCGAGGGCCGAGGACATAGCTGCTTTCAAAGATTCAACGTCCGCCTGTAAAAAAAGAAGTTCTAAAATGATAAACTATATTCTTGATCTTTCTTAATTTCCATCACCATGAGTATTCGCAATAGTAATGATACATACCTTTGTTCCTCCAGTGGCTGGAAGGCGGAGAGTATTTGCTTCTAAATCTGCTATGGCTCCAACTAAAGAACTAACATGGTCTCTTTCAAGTGTGGCCCATTCTTCAAGGCTCACCATCTGTGCACATATATTTATGCATCAGCATGGCATTATCTGATGCATGTAAAGTCACTATGCAACAGAGAGAGAAACCTACCTGATCGTTCAATAGTGAGTTTAGTTTGATCTCTAGCTTTAGCTGTTGCACTCCAATCCTTTGGCTAGTCACATCATCCTGAAGTTCTGATATCGCTTGCCACACATTAAATAGTGTTTCCTAATATATCAAAACTTGAATTTTCAGATATCAATCTGGAGAACCATGAACCGTTCATGTTGTTATAGAGACTACAAGTATTATCTACCTCGGAAGTTAAACGTTGAATGTACATTGCAGCTTCAGCTCGCGCAATTACAAACCGCCACTGTAAATACCTATTATGGAGCAGACGCAGTTGATGAACGTCTTCGATGTAGTTTGCTTTTTTGCCTTTCTTGACATCCGTGATGAAGCTGAGAACCGAACTTGCAGTACTGGATTGTGTAGAATCGCTGGTTTGTCTTATCCGGGAAGGACTTACCCCTCTTGAAGGTGGAGTTGATGGTCTCGCAAAAGAGGAAGAACTTGTGACACGTGAAGGACTTAATCCTCTTGAAGGACTTACACCTCTTGCAGGACTCAACCCCCTTGCAGGACTCAACCCTCTTGCAGGACTCAATCCTCTTGATGGACTCACTCCTCTCGAAGTACTCATTCCTCGGGATATAGACGATGAAGATGAGAAAGAAGTTCTACTCGGTGAAGCAGGGCGAGATCCAGGAGCAGACAATGGATGCAGCTTAGCTACAGCCGTTGCTAAGGACGCTCTATCTAGCGAACCTGCAGACAAAAGTCTCTGAGCTCCTGAACTTCGAGCTATGTTATTATCTTCCGACTTCGTTGGAGACAATAAATCACCATTACAAGATGTGTTTGTAGAAGTTTTATGCAAAGGTTTCGAACCGTTGGACAAAGGTAATGACATTCTCCTTGAAGACGGTCTCATTACAGGTCCTGAAGTAGACAGACCCCTTGAAGCCTTGTCTCCAAGATCCAAACTTCTGTTTAGTGAGTTGGAATTGATCTTTCCACCGATTCTACTAGGCCATCGATGCTGTTCTATTAACCGACTATGAGGACCATCAACAGGTTTCGAATTCTCTGAAAGATCAGATGCATTATTATTCTTCCCTTTCAATGGACTTACTTTCCTCTCTGGCGTAGGTTTCCTTGACACAGAGACCGTTTCAGCCTTCTGCTTTTGAGCTATATTTGAAGAAGGTCTCAACGTTCGGTCAGATGAAGAACTACTAACCGGTCTCTCCTTCTTACCAACAGGGACTGAGACAGAATCCGACTGAAATGAAGCGCTGAGGCTTCTCATAGTAGAAGGCCATAAGCTTTCAGGCAAACGACCTGTAGACAACCTCCTAGATGAAGCCGGTAAGTCTATAGACACGTCACGTATAGGCGTGAATGGACTAGTAGGAGATGGAGGTGTTGAAGGACGCTTCCTCTCAGCCGAAACTGCTCTTTTGGCAGCCACGGATTGAGAGCTGGAAGAAACAGTAGGCCTAGTGAGGCTTGGGGAAGGGCATCTCCCGGTTCTGGTTGGTGTCGGTGATCTGTATCTTGAACTGACCTCCGTTGATGTTCGAGGACGGCGAGTGGGAGCGGCTGCATTGCTCTTATCTGATGGAACAAGTCGCCGTCTTGTAGTATCTGTTGCTACATCCATTCAAGCTTTAATGAAACAAACTTGCATTGATTGGATTCAGAAGCTTAAGCCTCTAGTTTCTTTCTGCATTCTAGCAGAATAATAGTAACACCTTCAGGGATGTAAAGAAACTCTTTTTTACTCTGCAAGAAAGTCAAAACCCAGGAGAAAAAGGTAAGATACCTCGCAGATAAACAAGGCAAATTATATATGTTTTTTATAAGTAGAGTAAACAAGAGAGAAAAGTGGGTTGAGTTCTAACTAGTTAGTTGCAGTTTAACAATATCAGGAAAATAATATTTTTTAATGGAAGATTTTCTGAAGAAGTGCAGTGTCCTTATCACAGAAGTGACATTATCAGACTAGCTGGAAAGTTAAGGGGACCAATCTTCTTCTTCTTCTTTACACCAAAATCACAAACAGAACAAATATAACAAAAGAAACTTACTGAAACTAGCAGGTTGAGAGTTTTAATAAGAAACTTATTTAACAGCTAAAACACATAAGGACATAAACAGATTATGGTGTTTCACCCGTTTGTGGAAGATATCATGCATCAAACAATGATGAAAGTGCAGGAAGAGTGATGATTCCTGGTGTTTGAAAACTTTGGCCATTTTGAGAAAGTGAAGTAAACTCACAATAGAAACAACACAATTTTCGAACTAGGAAACAAAATAATGTTCACTGTTTAAAGACGAAGAATCCAAAAAAAAAAAAGAAAAAAAAAGGAGATTTGTCTGTTTACTGACCGACTTGTGTCTCTCATGACACAGACTCGTCACTAATCGAAACAAATTTAGTAATTTTCTTACAAATAAAGCATTTTTTGCTAATCAAACCACCAAAAAAACATTCTTTTGCCAAACTAATGAAATTTCAGATCGCAAGTAATGAAAATTCGGGAATTCAATATAACCAGATTCTACTTTTTTAGGGTTCTTTCGATTCTGGGTAGAGTCAAAATTGGGAATTGATACACCAAATGCGAAGCTTAACCTTAATGAATCGGAAAATATAAAATATCTTACCAGGAAAGATGTGCCCTTTGAAGCAATCCCGTGATTCTCCTCGCGAGATCTTCAATGGCTTTTGATATCGTAATGGGAACACAAACGCGATCGGAGTTAAATCGACGGTAGATGTCAATTGCCGCCGGCGATGATGAGGAATGCTCGTGAAAAAAAAAAAAGGGAAAAGAAACGCCAGAGGTAGATGAATTGATCGGAACGATATTGAAGGATCAGAGAGAAAGAGAGAGAGAGAGAGATAAAAGGATTAAAGAGAGAGAGAGAGAGAAGGGGCGTTGTTTTCGCGCCACCTAATTAAAGAGTCTTTCTTCTCTTTATTTGCTCGTAGAGGTCACTAACCAAGAATACGAGCAGACCAATTCATTTATTTAATTAATATAACTGTAATCATTATCAATTCCATATTTTTATCCTTATAACCTATGTTTTGTAATAATTTGTTCTTTTTCAGTTCAGCAGTATTTGACCACTCTGAAGCAAGATTAAAAACTGTTTTAAACAACTTCAGTGTCTTTATTAATTACAGGTAGATATGGTTATGTAATTTTTCTTTTTTTGGATGTAACTATATGAGATACAATATTATCATATAAATCAAACAAGCACCCAGAGACGAGCTAGCTTTACATTTAGGTGATTGTCAACGTCTGATAGGTTGCCCGCACCTCCCTAATTGTGTCACGCATACGTTCCCAAAACACTTCAAACATATCATAATAGTGATCTTTAGTTTGTATCTCTTTTTTTGTTTGGTACTTAACTGTTGTGGTGGAGATTAATTCCTATGGAGATAAAAGAGAGGAGACAATGGAGATCAAAGGTGATAAAGTTTATCAAATTGATGAATATTTCTCTTATTTTCCCTAATACTTTTTGGTTTGTATACAAGAACATTTTCGCCGAAAGCTTAATTTACATTCGGTTACTTTTCACACCTAACCTTAACAATAATCATAAGGGCTACGAGGAAAAGCTCTTCGTCAAGGAATTTTAAAAATTTGTAAATATAACAATAAATATTTCTTGCAGAAATGGGAACTATGATGGTTACTCATGATAAGTGTTTGGTCTCTTATATATTATATGATTTCTTTAAAAAGTTATCTCTTCTTCTACTTCAGAAAATTATATTTACCAAACACTTACGATGGCTACTAGTTAGCCCCCAACTACCTTTCTTTTCTAATTTTCTTACTCTCTCTACATATATTTATATACTGTATTTACAAAGATATTTATATATGTACTTTTATTTCATATTAAACATATTAAGAATCTGAAATCATATGGACTGTATGTTATATATTTGACACATCAAGATCCTAGTCGCTAATTGCGTTGTTTATTCTCTTAAAGGGGTATGGTATGTTGATTGCTCTCAAAATCGTCTACACGGTTTCTTTCTTTCTAAGCATGCCTCCATAAAATAGTTAGAAAAACAATATCTCAATATGTTTATTTCTTATCGATAAACTTCACTATTTTGGTCAAGTTTAGTAGTCTCTGATGACTAGAAAATCCGTAATTAGTATGATGAAGTTTGGACTTTGGAACATTAATTCCTATAAAACAATCCATTTTTAGAATAATAATAATAATCGACAAATTCATTTTGATTTTATTTTTATAAAAGAAGTTTGCACATGAGATGATTCGGACATATCATATGATCTTAAGCTTTCTATAGACCTTTGTCTCTCTTTCATTTGTGTGTCCCTTGCCGTGTGGTGTCTTGCTCCCACTTTACTTCCATTTGGAGTTCTATTAGTTTCGAATATTAATATTGTGTAGATGTCATTTTCTTTCATTTGTGTTGGCTACACATGTAGATACTGCCAAATTATTTAGAATCATTGAACCTAGCACACGTCTCTTACTCGTCAAGTCGTCCGTGGTCCGTTCGCGGCTTCATCTTCTCCAGAAATCTTAAGATTAACGTCTCACATATATAAACATAAGTTATTGATTCTCACCTATTTAGCCATTTTGTTTACTGAGGTGTGAGTATGAGAGTACTAGCTAACAATGATTTTGATGAATGTAAATATACTATAATCATTAGTAATTACTGTTATAAAGCTACCACTAGTATATTCAGAAATGACATATAAAGAGTTGTTTCTTGGTGTGATTAATTAACAAGCAAGAGCCAAATGATGGGATATTCACGTGCTTAGTACAATTATATTGACCACGCTAGAGACTAGAGTCATTGTAAGTGACATGTCTTTAATATGTTTTTTTCGCTTGTCTAAAGCTTGTCGCTTAGTTGTTTTCTCAAACAAAAAATATATTTTATTTTATTTCTTCTACCATTTCCTCTTAAAATATGAAAACTTGAAGAACAATAGACTGAAAACAAACTCCTAAATATATATAGCAAGTATGATGCCATAGTTTTTAGCGTTGTTCAGTATTCAGCATGGATGATGGATACGATCCACGTTTGAAAGATCATAAAAATGGTTGATGCTAAAATCTTGTCATGTTATAACTAGTTCAACTAATGTCCCGTATGACAAAGTGAAAAAATGGTAATTAAGTGTTCTATGTATGTAGAGCTAATTCTTAAAATTTTGGAACAATTTTTGCTACATTGGGTATCTCAAACACCAAGTTGTAAGATGTTGTTTCCGGATTATACTAATCCAGATTTCTGAAATGAACCAATCGCATATTGTCAAGATTAGCTTGGCTAAAAGATGTTTCCCTGAGGAAAATGCTATCAGAATCTAACATAAATTAATTGTAACAAACAAAATCTTCTCCCATGACTTGTACACTTTGTCTGAACTTAAACTACAAATGTCTTTGGATCATATGATCATAAAGTGACCCATTTGCAGATGCCAGCATTTGGTACTTAACACAGGGCCGGCCCTGACCTAAAGCTGGGGAAGCACCAGCTTTAGGCGCCAAATTATGATATATACTTATGGGCATTAAAACTACCAAAACGTTTATGTATCCTAGTGGTTGTGTGCTTATTAACTGAGCTTCTGGTGCTCGGTTCGAACATCAGAGGGCGCCAAAATCTGTTTTTGCTTTAGGCACCAATTTAGACTGGGCCAGGCCTGACTTAACAGTCCAATAACTTGGCTTGTGTGTCAAGTTAACGAACTTCCAAATGTTAGCCCTAGAATGGAAGGCTTAATTGCAGAGCTATATCGCCAAGTTATATACAAAATTACATGAATTTAATGAATCTGGAATGTTTATCTACCCTAAAAAAAATACGCATTGCACATGTACCAGGTGAAAAACAGACCAGACTATATATACCCCTTCGTAACATACATTTCTCTCTTGATTTATAGACATAAACTGGAAAACCACCTCAATTTTGTTGGGGTTTGGTTTTGAGGAAAAACTTTCATGGTGATAAAACGTGTAATACTTCATCTTCTTCTTTTGTTGAATCTACAAATCTATCTGTATAAGATACAAAGTAAAAACAGCAAAAACATATCCATGTTTTCAACAGGCTAAGCATCTCCGTCCTGATGCTATCAATGTCAAGATCTCATTCTATATCAAAGCGTATATGATCATCATGAACCCATAGAATTGGCTAGTGGCATCTCACTTTCATGTGAACCAACGCTGGAGGTTGACATCCGTTTCTTAGATTGGTTCCCTTCCATCGACATAAGAATTTGACCTTGTGGACGAACCATCGCCTCTGGATCACCATCAGGAGACTCTAAAGATTGCTCGGGAGGGTCAAGATCGCGTGGCTTGGCCTCACCATTGGGATTGTTATTGTTACCACCGGATCCAATGACCATCCTAAATCCAAAAGAGCGTGAAACAATACGGTATGAAAATGTTAGGATCCAAAAGAACCAAGGGAGACAAACAAAGAAAATGCCTAGGTAGGCTAGCCAGATTGGTGGGTATGGAAGGACTGTGTATGCAATTAAACAACCTCCTCCGACAGCAATCGACAAGAAAAGAAATAATGTAATAAGACAGATGAATGCTTGCCCCGCCCGTGGATCTGGCACAGGCATTGTTCTTGTAAGGAAAGGTTGATCTCAAAGATTAATACGAAGAAGGATCAGGAAACGCTTAAGGGTTACTATATATATCATCCTCCATTTACAAACTTGCTCTTTCTTTTTCTTCTTCTTCTTTCAAAACTTTTTTTCCAAATGAGGTTGATAGGTTGATGAATATTAGTTTGAAACAAGAATAAAGATGCAAAAAGAAAAGAGCGTCGAGGAGAAAGAAAACAAAGAGGAAATTTCTGTTTTGTTTTGTTTTGTTTGTGTGCGACTTATAATTTGACAAGAATAGCCATTAGTCTTTTTTTTTTTCATTTCGTTTTGTCCATTTGCCTTATTTCATAGGAGAGGGACGTCCGTGGATAAAGGACTTATAACATTGAATACGTTGGATCAAATTCATTTCAAGATTGTTGCAATCTTAGTTAATTAGAGAGATTATATGTACTTGTATACGTGCAATGTATCTTATATATATATATATATATATATATCCTTTTTCTCCAGAATAGGGGGAGCTTCACACAAGGCAGGAACGAGCGTATATAAAGAGAAGAGTTTTTGAATATATTCGATATGATTAAATGATTTCTAATCCATGTTCATTAATGGTATATTTAACGATTTGATAAAAAGATATAGTAAAAGTTAATAACTATATTTGATGTTCTTTTGAAATTATTAATTTCTAATCTAGCAATATATTTAAAATGTTAAAGTTTTTGTTATAATATATCTATACATTTTAAAAAAATTTCTTAATTTTTTCTTATATTTTTCTTATTTTTATATTTGAGACTCGACGGCTCCACTTACACATGTTATTAAACGGCTTTGTAGATATAATTATACTTAGAATCTCATTTTAGTATATTTATTATCAAAATATAAAATAGATTACTCTAATTCTGGAGATTTGCTTTTATATATTAAACATGGGAGGTGGCAGAGACCAGAACTCTTGCAGTTAAAAACTTTCTAAATTTATGTTTAAAATCCGAGTGAAACAATAATTAGAATGAGAAATCAAATCTTGTGAAGCCTTATTCTAGTCTCAACCATAATTAGAATGGGAATTCAAAGTCAGAACTAATAGTTTTGTTCAATGCACCTTACATCTTGTTCAACTTTTGATTTCATTGGTAAATGATTAAAGATAAGATTGTATTTAACTTAGTCATGACTACCTTAAGTGTGCTTATGACAACATTGTTGACTGCTGACTACATAGAAAGCTAACAAATTAGGCAGTGAAGACGAGTAAACACGTGGCTAATTCTCTATCTATAGCCGTCACAAGAATAAGCAAACACGGGACCCACCCAATATACCAAGAACTACTGGCTGTCCGCCAGCGAATTAATTTTAACATTTACTAAAATTAATAAATGACTATATCAACCCTCCTTTCACACGCACAAACCGGTGGCTAAATTCGTCATTTCAGCCACCACATAGTCAAATAACGACAGCGCGTGGCATATAACACGAGATACTCGCGTCGCTAGCCGCCAAAAGAATCCTCCTTTTCAATCAAATAGAGAGAGAGATCTGATTTCTAGGGTTTGCTGATTGATTCTCTTCGCGTTCTGGATAATCCTCTGTTTCAAAAAAAAAAAAAGATCCAAACTTTTTCCTTTCTATTCGTGATTTCGCTATCGAATTGGTTTCTCTGAATCTGTGATTCAATAAGGAAGAAAGGGTTTTCGTTGTTTTTGATGGTGGAAATGAGGAAATCTGGAGTTATGAGACCTGATTCCGAATCGGCGTCGAAGTGCCGTGACGAGCTTCCGGTGAAGATGGAGATCGCAGAGGATGATTTAGAAGAAGCGCATGGTCCTCTCAGCAAGCGATCTAGGGTTTGTTATCCCTCTTAATTTCCCTAATTAGCTCATAATCTGTAATTCGATTGAAAAGTCTCTGTTTTTTCGATTAGCTCATATCTCTCTCTTTTGTAGTTATGGAGCTCTGAGACTAGCTCGTCGTCAATGGCAACGCCGGCAAAGTATAACCCGCTTGATGAACCGAGTCCTCTTGGATTAAGCCTTAGGAAGAGTCCTTCCTTGTTGGATTTGATTCAGATGAGGCTTACGCAGAAAGCCGCCGATGCAGTTGGTGGTGGCTCTGGTGTTAAGAAAGAAAGTAAATGCATCACTGCTGCTGCTGCTGCATCAGCTGGAGGGACGTTAGCGCCTGGGAGTATTGAGAAGCTTAAAGCTTCCAACTTTCCCGCCACTGTTTTAAAGATTGGGAACTGGGAGGTGAGAGCCCTGAGAAATGGTTTGATATATGTTTCATGGTGCTTTCAATGATCTAACTTGACAGGGTTCTGTTTTTTTGTTTTGTTTTATAGTACAAATCAAGGTATGAAGGTGATTTGGTGGCGAAGTGTTACTTTGCAAAACATAAACTTGTTTGGGAAGTGTTGGAACAAGGTCTTAAGAGCAAAATTGAGATTCAGTGGTCGGATATTTGGGATTTAAAGGCAAACTGTCCTGAGGATGGACCTGGGACATTGACTCTCGTGGTACAAGATTCACTCAAACTCTTTTCATTGGCGACGAATCATATGCTCTTGTTCAACTCTTTATCTTCAGTATTTTTTTTTTTTTGTTTCAGCTTGCTAGGCAGCCTTTGTTTTTCCGGGAAACAAACCCACAGCCTAGGAAACATACTTTGTGGCAAGCAACATCGGATTTTACTGATGGCCAAGCCAGCATGTACAGGTACAAATATTTCTTGTGTCCTCTGCTCTTGTAGGAGGAAAGGATTCATGTAACTGAATTATGTTTATGATATAGCTTGAGCTGACGATAGTCTCTCTCTGTGATCTGTTAGGCAGCATTTTCTGCAATGTGCTCAAGGGATAATGAACAAACATTTCGAAAAGCTTGTTCAGTGTGATCATCGCCTGTACCATCTTAGCCGTGAGCCAGAGATAAAAATGGACTCTCCCTACTTTGATGCACGGCCATCTATCTTTGAGGATCCAAGTGAACCAAAGGGATATCCTTATGGGAATATGAATCTTAGCACAGGTCCTTCAATATCTGGGGCTCAGAATTTAGCATCTCCCGTTGGGGCGCAGTCATCTTCTGAACATATGTATCTGTCTCATGAAGCACCATCCCCCAGCTCAGGTATTTTCATGGCTCTTTATTTTGTGAGTGTTCTTCCTTTTTTACTTCTACCGAGTCAAATTTTGATTGTGTGCTATCTTTTTCTCCTTCTTTGCTTCATTCATCTATAGTGATAGATGCTCGCGGAAATGAAGGAATTGGAGGTGTTGAAGCGGTCAACTCAAGAAACACAACAGATTGTGGTCAGGTCGGAGCTCCCGGACTACGCCAATCTATGTCACTGAGCGATTTCCTTGCAGTTCTTTGTGATTCAGACAACACAACGAATCAGGTTGAAGATGCAGCTGGATTACAACCATCTATGTCAGTGAGTGATTTCGTTGCATTATTATCAACTGATTCGAGTCAGATAAAAGTACCTGGACTACAACAATCTATATCGGTGAGCGATTTCGTTGGATTTCTCTCTGATTCTGCTGGTGGTAATCATCCGGAACATCTGGAGAAATTTGAGAGCTTGAAACAGCAGCTGCTAAGTGATAATATCCAGTTCGATACACCAGATGAGAAGTCTCTCATGCCAAGGGTTAATTCTTTATTCAACCTCCTGTACAAGGATCCCAACGTCGCTGCAAACTCACAGCTCAATACTGAGGTCTCAGTTGGATTGAAGTCTGAACTCAATCATCTGAATGGGACAGTGTCTGCCAACAACAACAACAGAGTTCTTGATCCAGCTTCCAGCAGCAAACCACAGGGTATGTTAAGGAAAGACTCGTACAGCGATTTGTTCTCACAGCTTCCCCGAATCACATCCTTGCCAAAGTTCTTGTTCAACATTTCAGAAGAAGATGGTAAATAGATAATTTTTATAGACTCCGCCTTTCTTTTCACGATTTGGCAAGTATAGGAGACTTGAACTAGTAGCTTTGGTGTTTTTTTTTTCTTTCTTGTAAATCAAATTTATCTCTTGGTAACTAAACAAACCCCTACAGGGATTTGAAGAAAGACGTTTTGATAATGAATTTGTGAGCTCATACTAATTATAATAAGGAATTTGTATAGCTCATACTAATTATAAAAACAATGTCTCAAGAGCCAAGAGGTGGAGGAAATCGATTATTTATCCTAAACTTATATCATTTTTTATATATTTATATTGTTCTCTTATTACAACATTTCAATAAAGCAAAGCAGATTATGTACAAGGATAGAAGATTAAACTAAGATCAGTGATCATCAGCTGTACAGAAAGAAGGAACATATGAAATAAAATACTTTTAGAAAGAGACAAATGAAACCCAACATCCACAAATCAAACGAGGGGTGTCTGGTTATTGATGGTTATTTAACTATTTACATTTTTGTTTCTTTCTTGGGGAGAGGGGTTTCTTCCATCATATCTATCTGCCGTGAGAACAAGCAAAAGGATCAGGAAGCTTGTTGATGAATAGCAGTGTCAGGAAGCATTGCTATTGTCACTATGAAGTATTCACATCCTGAAGATAGACCATAAGGATTTGTTGTTGTTGCTCCTGAAGATGATGTCGACATTGAACTTGCTGCCAGATTTCTTGACCCCTGCCCTGACCCAAGATAATCTCTCTTACCAGCCTCAGGAGATGCAGAAGCTGAAAGTGTCGGTGTCTGCTTCACTGCTTGGCGCTCGATGTGGACAATCTGTCCAACGATGTATGTAGGCCGGTTTGGGAGGTGATCTGTGAACAATGCCTCGGATTCAGAGGACAAGTAGTAGTTTGGGCAGTTCCTGTTGATTGCCTCGTAATGCCCTGCTTGATTTAGCACAAATGCTGCTATCTCATGGACTTCAAGACGACCAAATGATATCTTTTCCTTGTTCGCCTGTCCACAAAATTCAAAATAAGTTTAAGATGCATCCCTACAATGAAACAACAAACGAATATTCTACCTGCTTCCCAAGTTGGTGCTTGGTGTACAATGTTTTCACCAGCTCTTTCTTTTCCTTCAAGTCCTTTATTGTCTGTTCACTTGTAGCTTCAAGAGTTCTGCACTTCTCAAATAATTCCTCTCGGTTTTGGGAGAGGAAGCTGACTTTGTCTGCAAGAACTCGGATGCACTTCCGGAACTCAACATTGCCATCATCCTCATTGTCATTAATGGAGCTGTGAAATCCCCAAGTAGGAGAGATGCAAATCCAAAGAAAACATGAGAAACCAGAGCTTTGAAAGTGAAACAAGAGAGGAAAAATGCTAAGGTTATAATTCTGGAAGAAATTACAGATAGGAACTTACTTGTCTAAAGCTTGAGCCAAAGTACGTAAGGAGTCAGCAAAACCAGCAACCCCACCACCAGCACACACAGAGCTCCTGAATCTTTCAAAGAGACCTCGCAACTTCACAGCTGATGCACGAAGTGCACTGTACTCAGAAGCTCTACGATCAGCAGCACAAAGATGGGTCTGCGCTTCTTCTCTTGCTTCATGTAAGCAGTTCTCCAAATGCGCACAATTCATCTACAACCAAGACCGTGATACTTACCACATCAGAAGATAACATTTAGAGTATATAATGGGCAAGGCAAGTACATAAATTATCTGGTGACTCTAAAATAGTAGAACCATGCTTATTCTGTCTCTATATCTTTCTAGATGAAATGTCTGCCAAATCACAAACATCAGAAACTGCTCACAGTCCTTTCGCAGATTGTATTAGTAACTAGCTAAGAGAAACGAAGAACTCCTACAATTTAAACTGGTTGGCTTCAACTAATTTAGTCATTACACAAAAGTGTATTGAATCTTCCTAATGGTCATTACCCTTAAAAGATCACAGAAACTAGACCTGATCCTAGAACCTTCAATACTCAAGTATGACAGAAAATACCAGCAAGTGACAGAAAATCGTGAAAGATTACCAAAAAGTAAAGACTAGCTCCTAATCTCACAATGCGATTAATAAATATCAGCGCTAGAAGATTGCAGAAAATAAATAAATAAAAATGATGAAATAGCTGCAAAACCTGGGATTCTTCAAGAATTTTCTGATTCATTTCCAACTCTCTGCTCAGGCTGGTTACCTCTTCCATAGCACGATTAAGCTTGGACTCTATTTCAGTCAGTTTATTGGACTTCTCCATCAGCTCATTTTTAAGTTCCAAGATAATATCATCACTGTGTTTGGTATCTAAACCTATGCCAGTTACCACATTATTACCCAAAGATTTTGTTGGACTCTCGGCTGTCGAACTGTCACTTAGAAACACACCCATTTCCCCCACCACATTACCCTTTCCACCTTTCTCATTGTTTTGCTGGCTTTCCAGCATCGATGAATCAAGCGGATGACCGAGCACCTGAGAGGAATCCACCATATTCTCATCCATACCTTCCCGAGCTTTACCTGGCTGCTTGCTAGAAAGATTTGAAACACATGAGACCTCATCCATGGGCTCCGAACCAGATACATGAGCTTTGTTGCCTTCCACGTCTGCTTTGTTGTACTCACTAACTTTTTCGTTCATAAGGTTCAAGCCAGACACATCCGTACTATTAGCATATCTCTTTCCCTGTAGATACTCATCGTTCAGACGTTGCTCCAGTTCACGGATACGTTTCTCATATGAATCACAATGCCTTTGTTTCTCCTTGAGCATAGATAGGAGATGTTTCTCATACTCATCTTTGGCATGCAGTGCCTCTTCTGTCTTCTCCGCGGCGTTTTTCAACAAATTTTCTACTTCACTTCCATCCAGCACCTCATATTCAACTTGTGGGCCTAATGAACATATCCGAGAGATTGCAGAAGCAAGGTCAGCTTTTAGTTTCGCGTTCTCAACTTCCATCTTGCTAGTTCCTGCTATCTCCACTAATTCAGAGGCCTCTAGGATATCTTCAAAGCTGTCTTTGTCTAAAGTGTCTAAACTTATCTCAATAGCCTCAGCGGAAAGCGAGCTATCACTAGACATACCCAGTGAACTCCTTGACGATGCAACCTTTGAATGTAACCCAACAAGGTACTCAGGAGCATATCGATCAACGTCTGCCATTTCAATATTGATCAAACTAGTATCATAAGGAGAGACATTGACATCACACTGTGTGGGAGTATCATATAAACCCATTGAGGACAGCACATCACGAGGTAAAAAAGGACCATGTGTTTTGAGAAATTCCTCACGTCTCCTGACCTCTGTTTCCCTCTTCATAGCAAGTTTCTCTGCCAATTGCCCAGCCATGCCCATGTAAAGCTTCATAGAGGATTTCCTCCTCACAACCTCAGCGAGGCAGGCCCTATAAGCGGGGCCAACACCACGGACTAACTTCAGGTCAGCAAATAAGTCATCCTGACGCACCATTGCCTCTCTGAAAACAGGAAACTGTAACTTAGAGTCTTTGATGATATACGTGACGTACGTTATCTTTTGCATGTAACTGTGTACAAAGTTGTTCATCTCATTTTTCTTGCTTTTGCAGAAATCCAGCAACTCTGAAATGGAGTTATAACAAGCCTGCATCTTGGGGAGGTGATTCTTGTCATGCACTTCGTACATAGGACCCAGGGCTGAAACAGCATCATGAGGTCTGAGAGATGAGGACGATTGGCTAGACATGCAATCATCCACAAGCTTCTTAACCGTATTGACATCTTTGCTGTTTCAAGAATCATACAACACCATCAGACATATTCCCAACACAGACAAATGAAAATATGTTTACGAAAAGAACAAACCTGAGAGATTGCATTATGCTCTTTTGCTCGTCAATGTAGCGTTCGTGGTCCTTAACAGTCACTTCTAAGTTCTTCATCGTTAAGGAATCCCTGCAAGCAAACAACTCCTCCACCTTGCGCTTGACCTCCACAAACATCTGCTGGAACTGAGCAATCTTGTTTTCAAACTGCTTGTGAGAGCTTGCACAATTCTCCACAGCCTTTTTCAGATTATCTTCCTTGACAAAGTCCAATAAGCACTTCCTCGAATCAGTTTGCAGACAAGGGTGAATCTTAACCGACCTCAACTTCTCAACATCCCTCCCAAAATTCATCAGCAGATCAGAGTGGAGACGGTGCTGATGCTTATAACGCTTCATAAACTCGAGAAAGTTCTGATAGATCACCCTGTAATACTGCTCCAGATTCCTCGTAGCAACTTCAACAGCCCTTTGCTGCACCTTCTGCTCCCTCGTCAACCTCTCGCAGTTCTCAAGCTTCACAACCGTACAATTATAGACATTCCGGCCTTTATGGAAATGGTAACGAAACTGTCTCTCGTACAAAGGCAATGCCTTTAAAGCCGGATCCAACGCATCGTCTAAAGGATGATGTTCGTGAACTGGAGCAGGTGGTAAAGCATCATCAACTTCCTGTAAATCTAAATCTTCAGGTGATGGAGGATGAGAGTTGCTTTGCAGCATAGCCTTGTTGAAAACAAACACTTCTCGATCACTTGCAGGAAGCCCAAAGGAAGAAAGCAGCTTTTGAGGCTCGAGTTTCATGTCTAGAGACAGAAGAAGCTGATCTGAGAAGATGATCCCGGACACAGATTCAACGAAACGCATCACGGATTCAACTGAAGTCGTATCGTTACAATTGAATTCAAATGTATGGCCATTCTCCGCCACGCAGAGAATAAGCTTGCCATCATCATCAGTGAAGCTTCCGCTCATCGTAGTAGCCAACAAAGAGCCCCTAATCAAGTAGAAAACCAAAAGCTATCTCCAATACAAATCTGTAGAACAAAAACTAAACCTTTCTATATCTCCGATCCTTGACCAAACTACAGATTCGTCAAAGACTAAGACTTTCGATATTTTCCGAAATACCCACGACGAGATAACCTTAAATTCTCCAACTTTGAAGCCAATTTCGCCTTCCTACCCAGAAATTTTACTCTTTTTTTTTTGTTAATTAAAAAAGGAACAAAATTTAAGCAAACCCTAGAAGACGTGAAACGAAGAAGGAAGACGATTGCGTGAAGAGACGAGTGTCAAAGTCGAAAAAGGATCAAAGTTCTCTTCACGAAACCAACTAAAATTTAACAATTAATATTCCACGAAACCCCGAAGCCTTCCTCTTCTTCTTCTTCTTCTTCTTCCCTCTGAGCTTTTTACAGCGATTTTTTTTTTCTTTTTCAATAATTTTACACGTTTAATTAATGGAAAGTTACGGAGAAGCTTCGGATGTAAGTTTAGTCTCTCACGGAACACAGAGTCGGAAAAATAAGAAAACCCTTTTGTTTGTCTTCTCCCTTCTGTAGAAGAATAGAACAGATAAAGCGTTATTTACTTGGAGGACAGTAACTCTTTATTTATTTTTATTTGACCCCAATAGTTATATATTTTAAAATATAATCCCTGTTATGTCCCCAACTCATATCCAATAGTTATGAATCAAATAAACGTGTTAACATTAGCTTCGATTAGTTTTTGAGATATTGCACTCCATATACAAAGATAAGTCCTTATTTACACAAAAGGGAAAATCACCTTCTCTGCTGATGTGTTTTTCTTAAATGGCAAGAGTGCCCCTATCATTTCTAAATAAACCTAGTAGTTATTCATTTTCTTTCTATCACATCGTTTTCTCTCATTTCTACTAAATTTATTTTCTATCACACGAACTAGTAGTTCATCTGACACACAAACATATTGCTCTCTCTCTCTCTCTCTCTCTCTCTCTCTCTCTCTCTCTCTCTCTCTCTCTCTCTTCAATACCCATTATAACTTCATAAACTATTTTTATGGTGAAATCAATTATAATTTCAATGATCCATAGATTATGTAGATTTATTACCAATCACTTGTATTTTTCAGACTTTTGAGAGCTTTATTGATTTAAGATTCATGGTGGAAGAACATAGATTCAGACGCCATAGGACCACTGTCTCTGCGCTAATAATTGTTGTTTCTCAGCAGCTCCGCCACCATCAATATATGCTCCAACTGCTACGGCAATCTATGTTTTAAACATCAGCAACAAGGCCCATCCTCTCTCTTCACCGTATCTCCTCCGTCGTCGGAGATAGTTTGCATCTCTTCTTTAGTGATCTAACCTCTCGTCCAAAATCTATCTGCTGAACTGGAGACCACATAGAAGAATGTGTTGGTGAAGCTTTTTACTTGTTTAAAACAATATTTCTGAATGTGTTGATGTTGTTTTTGTTCATTGATTCACATGCCTCTTTTGTTTTTTTAGTGTATTGAGAATGATTCTTGTTGGATATGAGAATAAATTCCAAATATGAAGCCAATGTGATAACCAACTATTAATTAAAATACCTAACTAACAATAATATGACCGGATAATTATTTATGTTATCTGGCTAAATAACCTTTGAATCATATGTATTGCAATCTGTTAAAGAATAAATTCAACGTTTAGTCAAACACATAAATGTAATCATGTGTTTTGTGATTCATTATAGAGTTAATTTTTTGTTTATCCGAAGTGATACAATATAATAAGCATCAACTAATTAAATAACCGATAAATATAAATTAAATACCAGCTAATATGTAAAATATCCGATAAATATAAATTAAATGAGTGGATAATTATTTATGTTATCCGGCTAAATAATCATTGAATCATATGTATTGCAACCTGTTAAAGAGTTAATTCAACGTTTAGCCGAACACTAAAATATAATCATGTGTTTTGTGATTCATTATAGAGTTATTTTTTTGTTTATCTGAATTGATACAATATAATAACCATCAACGGATTAAAACTGATAAATATAAATTAAATACCAACTACTATGTAAAATATCCAAATAAATTAGAAAATAACCATCAATTAATCAAATATCCGGCATATATAAATTAAATACCAAATAACATGTAAAATATCCAGATAAGTTAGAAAATGATCCATATGAGTGAGAATATAGCTATGTTAATCCATATAAATGATATGTGCGTTTGATTGATTCTCATGAACGAATACTCACAAAGGTTGAACAAGAAATAGAGGAGAAGGTTGTTGATGATGAAGAAGAACCAGAGGAGAAGATTGCTGATGATGAAAAAAACACAGAAGAATCTTGTTGGTGATGATGATGTGTTCTTCAAATTAATTCCACATCTAAGTTCTTCAAAACTTATTTCCAAAATCTGAAAATTAATGTACAAACAAAAAGAAAATGACTACCGATCGTAGAAAGAGAGAGAGAGAGAGAGAGAAAGATGCATGTTTCCTTATTGGTTGAATTTTGGTGGCTATATTTTAATATGTACAAGCTGTACAAATACTAATTATTACTAATTTTCTGCTTTAACGTAAACAAAAGGAAGAGTAGGGTTATCATAGTAACTTCACATCTTCTGAAGGTGGGCCTCATATGTTTTTCCCATCCTTGCAAATTCTACATCTAACTAGAATTTGTATGCAAATGGCTCTTAGTTTTTTTTCTTTTTTTCTCTATTTATAGAAAGAAACGTTATAACGAAATAAGAAACAAATAATCCACAAAAATAACAGCACAACACAAACGCTAGTCTTGGTTTCATATCTTTTGACACCAGAACTTAAGAGCAACTTCCAAGTCAAAACTTACACAACGTAATAACACAATTGTGGCCATAATCGAAATTTGAATCCATTGTTTATGCGTATGATAATATGATAAGCTAATCTATGTTACTATGTATAAAGTAATTTTAGCATTTCATATCATATGTATCAGCTTGATTGGCATGTGATGTCAACTGGACCACCTACACACAAAATTGGCCGTAGGGGGTCCATTAATTATTGTTGTAGAGAAACATGATTAAATTAAGTATGCAAGCAGCTTGACATTGAAAACGATCTTTTTGAAAGTGATATTTCAATGTTTTACAGATTTTTGGCCGTGGTTGCATTGTAGGAAAACAAAAAATTAATTAAAAATGAGTTTTGCATTATTTTTTTTTACAAAAATAGGTGGAAAAAGAAACTAATTTTCTCTCGTTTGAGCTCTATTTTAGTTTATGTAAATATAACTGCATTTAGCAATATCATATGTTGCAGTCTAAAGATGTTTTAAGGATATTCACAACACTAAGGTGTAAATTGGACCACCTTTTGATTGTAATTATCATTATGGATAGCTGTGGAGTGTGGACAAAAAGAAAGTTGTGGTGGACAAAGAGGTAACACCTCACATAATTCCAAAGGCTAGTACTTCGCATCAGAATGGTTGAGCTTCCACATGGGTTTGAAGATGTGTGTTCGACTAAGAGATATGTATATCGAAATATTAAAAAATAAATATAAATATCGAATGAATGTGATTTTTTCTGTTTCTTGAATGAATGAATGCGACTCATGCGACTTAGAATACAATTACATATCAAAATTTTGCGAAGTGATATTAGAGAAAGATTAGAGGTATAAAAGTAAAGCAAATAGCCAACTGCTTCGGTTGTGTTTGTTAATAAACATGAAAGCATATATCTTATATCTATAGGGATATAAAACACATAAGCAGATGAATCTCACTTAAACATAAAAGCATGAAAGCTTCTTGTTTAAGCTTTGTAAGTGTGATTGAGAACGGGTGTAACATCTCTAGAGTTCCTAATGTCATTTTATAGCAGTTTACCTCAACTAAACTAAAGTTACGGGAGAATGCTAAAAACATATCTTTAGTTGAAATTCAATCTAGTTATCATAAACTAATAAAAAATTAAATATATAGAAAGTCCATTACACTCTAACAAAATTAATACCTTCATGATGTGCTGCCACCTGAAAGAAACATAAAATATATGATTGACATTAAAGAGAATCTTGTAAGATTCGTATTTGACAACTTATAGCTTTGGATTCTGAATCAAACAGAGTCATGCAACCCCACACAAATGATAATCAGATAACATGGAATCCACAAACTCCTCACTATATATATATATATATATATATATGTGCTTTAGTTGTTTAATCCTTGGTAACTGTTGCCTTCATAGACTTTGTAAATTGTATACATGCCAATGCCCATGTGTTTATATCAATGAAGTAGAAACCGACTTTTGAATCACCTTTTTCAGTTTAATTTTAATCATAACACACGTTTATTTCCTTTGTTATTGCAATTATATATCTACATTTTTCCAAATTATGTATCTTCTCACATTGTCTAACTTTGAGGAGGTCGTCGTTCTTAATAAGTAGTTGAGTAAAATGGATATGGTAAAGTAACAAAGCTCCCATCATATTGGACCTACTAGCTATATATAATATGTCATGTCATGACATAAGGCACTACTCTTGAATTTGTTTACGTGTGCTCATCAGTGATTTGATTATAACGCCTTGATCTTTTAACAAATCGAAAATATATCGAGTGCCTTGATTCTAGAAGCATATCAAGAAACTAAAAACCATATCATTAAGGGATGATTTAATTTTGTTAGAAAATCAATCAAATTAAATCAAACATGAAGTTTTTACTTTTCTCCTAAACCAATATTCCAGATCTATAACATCATTTGAGAAGTAAATTTGCTTAGTTGTCAATTTCTCCATGATTTTAGGTTATTTTATTTATTTTCATGTTTTAATAATTTAGTATATAATATAAACGAATTTATGTTAATAATATTATATTTTAAGAAAATATGTTAATTATTTTGTATTAGATTGTTATCTTAAAAAATATATTATTCAATTATTATTTTAGAAGTAAAAATTTGCTTAGTTGTCAACTTCTCCATGATTTTAGGTTATTTTGCTTATTTTCATATTTTAATTATTTATTATAAAATAAAAAGAATTTTTGTTAATAATATTATATTTTTTGAAAATATGTTAATTCTTGTGTATTAGATTGTTATCTTAAAAATATATTTTTTAATTATAAAATTTAAGTGAGTTTGCTGATTAATTTGTAACTTTATGTGATTTAGGTAATCTATAACATTATTTGAGAAGTAAATTTGCTTAGTTGTCAACTTCTCCATGATTTTAGATTATTTTACTTATTTTCATGTTTTAATAATGTATTATATAATAAAAACGAATTTATGTTAATAATATTATATTTCAAGAAAATATGTTAATTCTTTTGTATTAGATTGTTATCTTAAAAATATATTTTTCAATTATTATTTTAGAAGTAAATTTGCTTAGTTGTCAACTTCTCTATGATTTTAGGTTATTTTTCTTATTTTCATATTTTAATAATTTATTATAAAAAAAAAATTTGTTAATAATATTATATTTTTACAAAATATGTTAATTCTTTTCTATTAGATTGTTATCTTAAAAATATATTTTCAAGTATAAAATTTAAGTGAATTTGCTGATTAATTTGTAACTTTTACGTTGAATATTAGAGCGGTTAATATCGTTTATATCCTTAATGAATAATTAAAAAAATTTATATAATTAAACATAAATAAAAAAACGAATTTCAATGATTTTAGATTTAGCTTTATCTAAAAATATTTTATATTGGGTTATAAAGTCTTTATTAACCTTGAAAAATAATTATATTAGTTAATATATAATTAATTATGAATTAAAAACGAATTTCATTTATTTGATAATCATCCTTATTTATTTATTTTTATATTATGTGATAAAGTCTTTATCAACCTTGAAAAATAATTATATTTGTTAACATATAATTAATTCTAAATTAAAAAATGAATCTCATGAATTTGATAATTATCTTTATCTAACTTTTTTATATTGTGTTATAAAATCTTTATTAACGTTGAAAAATAATTCTATTTGCTAATATATAGTTAATTATGAAAAATAAATTCACAAAGAATTTATGTATAGATAATTTATATTGTGTTATCCAAAACATTATTAAAGATAATTTTTTATACTTTTTTGTTATGTCTAAAAATGATATTAATTTATTACTAAATGTTTTAAGTTCATGAGTATTTTCAAATATAAGTTGTGTAATGAAAATTATTTATATGATGATGAAATTTTTTATATATAGAAAGAATTTGTTTAGTTTATTATTAAATATTTTGAGTCTATGAACTATAATTTATTATAATTTACATAAATTGATTATATATTTATATATAGATATTAGTAAAATTATTAAGCCCGCAAGTGCGGACAAAACACCTAGTAAATTCGTATTTCACTAAACCTAAAATAATCAATAAAAATGCAAATTATTATTTCGTAAATTTAAAACTATTTTTTTCATATATAAAGCCCAGAATATCTATCTGAAGTTCTCCTTTAGGCCTAAACCAAGATTGGTTACAGCCTCGGCGTAAAGCCCATGCATATATGGTAAAAGTCTCACGGTTAATTGGTCTGTCTTTGCTTACACGGATTAGATTATGATCATAACGTTGTTATCAGCTCAAAGAAACCAGGTAAGGGAAAGAGGCCTGAGAAAGGATGCAATCGCTTATGGAAGAACATTGGTCTTGGTTTCAAGACCCACTGAAGGTACAATTTTGATTGTATCATACCTTGTCTGAAACCTTGATCTTTTGGTGGTGTTCATAAAAAAGCTGGATTCTTTTAACATTTGCTTTGTTGGTATACAAAGAGCGTGCAGCCACAAGCTCCGATAGTGCTAGACCCTCAAAAGCTCCAATTATAGAGTCAATTATTTGAATGTTTAAAGATAAGTAAAAGTTGAGAATGACACACACGATCTATTCACTTGACATAGTTTGATAAAACCTTATTTTTAACTATTTAACCAAACGTAAAGAAACATAAAAGTGAATGCTTCGTTTTAATTATTTTCTAAGAAAGAAATAGTTTTCGTTGGGAACGTGACGTAGCTTAGAAACCGCCCAATGGCAGAAAGAAAACACGTGAAGACCATTTGGGACTTGCTTCTGTGTCCACCAACTTGCGTACAGTTTCTGCCTCATACGCAACTTATCTCCACCGTCGACGCATGGCCACGTTTTTCTTCGTCAGCGTCTGTAATTCATGACTCTCTTTTTAATTAATACTAAACCAAAATAGCGGTTTTGACAATGACAACGAAACAGACTCTAATTACGAATTTAGATAAAGGTCTTCTTAATCATCCAACTTAAGTAATTACAGCTACACAAAACGCTCTTTTGAGACATCTGCAGTTTTAGGACCACACCACGCACGATGACTCTCGATGAGTGAAACATAAAAAAAAAAAAGTCTGATTCTTTTGGATTCTTTTATGACGTCATCTCCCACATTGCTTTCTATCTATCTAAACCTTGTCTTTAAAACATCTCCGTTGTACTGTGAGAACATAACCAAACAAACAACACAATGGCTAAAACCAGAGGGTCTCGTTTCGTCAACGCTCTCTTCGCAATCGCTGTTCTAGCGACTGCTCATCTATGTAACTGTGAAGCTGTCTTGTCTGGGAAAGAACAGGCTAAGGTCTCGAAGTTGCCTGGTCAGAATTTCAATGTTAACTTTGCTCATTACTCTGGATTTGTTACAACGAATGAGAAACTGGGAAGAGCGCTCTTCTACTGGTTATTTGAAGCTGCTGAAGATGCTGCCTCTAAGCCTCTTGTTCTCTGGCTCAATGGAGGTTTGCTTACAGACCAATTCTCCTTTTTGCAATCGAAAGTTCTCTCCTTTTCTGCTTAATCAATAGATATGATATGGATCTTGATTTTTTTTTGTTTTTGGAGATATGTCTTGTAGCTACTTTGGTTTGAATTCAATTACTCATTGCTCTGGTTTGATTGTTGCTTTTAACATTATACACGTGATTTCCCCTTTTGTGTTCATGTATTCTTGAAGCTATGTGTGGCACTATGTTGTTTTGATTCCTAATTATGGAATCTAGTTGGGATTATTTTTTCTAGGATTTAAACACTATTTTAGTTTGGAAAAAGCTTTCATTTCTTATTCTTTAAACATAATTAATGGATCTTCATAGCAATCTGTCTGACATGGAGTTTTTGTTTTGTTTTGTTTTGTTTGCTTTCTCTCTGTTGACAGGACCAGGATGTTCATCTGTTGGATTTGGTGAAGCTGAAGAGATTGGACCATTTCACATTAAGCCTGATGGGAAGACTCTTTACCTTAATCAATACTCTTGGAACCAAGGTAATCAATTGAAATGAGAGATGTGCAGATTATGTGTTTCCAGTAAGCTTAAAACTTCTGTGCAACTTTTATTTGTGCAGCTGCGAATATTTTGTTCCTGGATGCACCTGTTGGAGTTGGTTTTTCGTACTCAAACACTTCATCTGATTTGCTTACCAATGGTGATAAGAGAACTGGTAATTGTTTTAGCTGCCTTAATCTCATTGTCTTTTTAGATACTACTGTTTGTGGGTGGGGGTTTATAGTTGCGGCGTTTTGATTTACACAGCACAAGACTCGCTGATATTTCTTCTGAAATGGGTTGAGAGATATCCGGAGTACAAAGGAAGGGAGTTTTATATAGTTGGTGAGAGCTATGCAGGTAACTACTTCGAAGCTCACCTTACTTTATAATCCTGTGTTCTGTTTTAAAATCTTATCTTGCTTGTTATAGGGCATTACATTCCTCAGCTGAGCCAAGCCATTGTAAGACATAACCAAGCTTCTGGCGAACACACTATTAATCTGAAAGGTTACATGGTGAGCCTGTCCTCATTATCAATCTCTATATGATTATTAATCTATGAGGTTTATAAAACTCTATGAAAGACCTTTTGATGAATGTTTGTTTACAGGTAGGAAACGGTCTGATGGATGATCACCAAGACAGGCTCGGTCTTTTCCAATATATGTGGACGTTGGGTTTCATCTCTGACCAAACATACACCTTACTTAAACTTCAGTGTGGTCCCGAACCCTTTATTCACTCCTCGGACGCGTGTAATAACGTTCTGGAGACAGCGGACAAAGAAATGGGCAACATAGATCCTTACAGTGTCTTCACACCGGCTTGTGTTGCAAGTGCTTCACAGGCAAGAATGTTGCTAAAGAGAAGACCGGTAAGTGACCTTGAACTCCGTCCTAGTTTTGTTAGAGTTGATAGATAGCTTAGGTTTCGAAGTAATGACTATGTCATCATCGTTTGTTTTTGCTTAGGTGAATAGCCGTGTGAGTGAACAGTATGATCCTTGCACGGAGAAACACTCCAAAGTGTATTTCAATCTTCCAGAGGTTCAAAAAGCTCTCCACGTCCCACCAGAAGTTGCACCATCCAAATGGGATACTTGCAAGTAAAATTCACCTTACCATATCTTAGAACTCTGTTCTTGAAGGAAATGAGGCTACAAAAAGCTTAAGACTTGTTAATGGTTTTGCAGTTATGTGGTGAATGAAAACTGGAAAGACTGTCCTTCCACGGTTCTAGACATTTACCACGAGCTTATAGCTGCTGGACTTCGCATATGGGTTTTCAGGTCTCATTCTCTACATTTTTGTCTTCAAGTTTTTTTTTTTTTTTGTGGCGTTTTGGTGGTTTAAACAGTTTTGTTCCATGGTAATAGTGGAGATGCAGATGCTGTTGTACCAGTCACATCCACCCGGTACAGCATAGATGCTCTAAACCTTACTACATCGAGTCCATATGGCCCTTGGTACATAGACGGACAGGTATCAACTAACAAACTCAACTAGAGAAAGTGAGAATCATTGTTGTCTTCTCAACGTTTTGAAACCTTTTGTCATGATTTGAAACAGGTGGGAGGGTGGACTCAGGAGTATGCTGGTCTAAACTTTGTGACTGTGAGAGGTGCAGGACATGAAGTTCCTTTGCACAGACCAAAGGAGGCACTTGTGCTCTTCAAGGCTTTTATATCAGGAACTTCATTATTGTCCACACCGAAGAACAGCATCAGGAGCGAGATGTCTGAACTCGTTAGTGACTCATGATGAGTTCTGATATAATGAATAGTCTAAAAGTTATAGTCATTGCATGGAGAAGAGATGGAGAGAACAAATAAGAGCTTTTTATGACTTGGTTTCGTTGGTTCTTCCTCTTCTTCTGTTTGTTTCTTTGATACATTTTAATGTTAGGTTCTACCATATGAACCAATCAAATTCCAATGGATTCAGTAAAACACATTGTGTTTATGAGAAATGGAAAAGTAGGTATGAACTTGTTAAAGAGTATCACTTATATTATTAATAAGCTACCATTTTCGTAGAACTTTCTCAAATCTGTTGAGAAAATCCATTTTCTTGCTCTGTTTACAGTAAGGTCCAATAAACCGAAGAAAACAATATCCTGATATGAAAGAAAGTTTATCTAAAAATAAGTCTAAACCCCAAAATTCCATCTTCTTTTAAGTTTCGACCATATTATGAGCATTATACCATCCAAATTCCAATCTATACATAATTCAAGAAAACACATTGTGTTTATTAGAAATTGAATAGTATGTAAGAACTTGTTAAAGAGTAAAATAGTGGGTACGAAATAGAAATTGAACTTACTTGCATCAGTGCTTAATTCTTAACTACCTTATCGATTCTTGCTTTTGTCTGCTATTCTTGTGTTGATTTTTTTTTGTCCTCTTCAGGTCATTTGTCTGATGTCTTAAAAGAGAAGTTGGTCCGACCGGATTAACCCGGTTCGATCTCCGGTTAACTAAAATCTTAGAGAAGTTCCATCCTCTCATTTTATCCTCTCATGAAACAGGATCGTTCCACTTCAATCGTTTAAAGATTGAATCTTTCAACACCAGAGAAACTGAAACACTTTGTACTTGAGAATGTTTTCGTAGGAAACGGTGATGAGTTCGTTGAGATTATCAATTCCATTGGACGCTTTCGACTCAAAAAGGTTTCATTTTTCCTCAACTAGAACTTTCATTATAAGTTCTCCGATCATTGTCAGTAAAACTAGAGTCGCTCGTCTCGATACTGAAGCAAACGAGGCTAAGAATGCCACTAATTCTCATTCTTCCATCGATAATGAGTCTCTAAGTGGTGGGAGAAAACTGAAAAGTGGAAACAGTGTCACGACTGGTGACAAGAGAGGGATAAAGAAAGATGTAGCTCCAAAGTTCAGTTTCAGAACCAAAAGCAACGAACTTGAGCTTGATGAGGGTTTGTTTGTGAACAACGATGTTAACTACTCTGCTTTAAAGCCAGGTTTGAGTTTAGACCATTACAACGCTATACTAAAACGTCTTGAGAGTTGTAGTGACACTAATGCCCTCAAGTTCTTTGATTGGATGAGATGTAAACGAAAGTTAGAAGGTAACGTTGGAGCTTACAGTTTGATTCTCAGAGTCTTAGCGAGGAGACAAGAATGGGACCGAGCTGAGGATCTCATCAAAGAGCTGTGTGGATCTCAGGGGTTTCAACAGAGCTTTCAAGTCTTCAACACTGTTATATACGTCTGTTCTAAAAAAGGGAATGTGAAATTAAGTTCAAAGTGGTTTCAGTTGATGTTGGAGTTAGGTGTTAGACCTAATGTGGCTACAATAGGTATGCTCATGGGTCTTTATCAGAAGAACTGGAACGTTGATGAAGCGGAGCTCGCATTCTCTCATATGAGGAAGTTTGGGATTGTGTGTGAATCTGCTTACTCAGCGATGATAACGATCTACACTCGTTTGAGATTGTATGGTAAAGCAGAGGAAGTTATAGAGTTAATGAAAGAGGATAGAGTGAAGTTGAACCTTGAGAATTGGTTAGTGATGCTCAATGCTTATTGTCAGCAAGGGAAAATGGGGGAAGCTGAATCTGTGTTGGTTTCTATGGAAGCATCAGGTTTTGCTCCCAACATCATTGCGTACAATACTCTTATCACTGGTTATGGTAAGGTTTCTAAAATGGAGGCTGCGCAGAGTTTGTTCCACCGGTTTTGTGATCTTGGGTTGAAACCAGATGAGACAACTTATAGGTCAATGGTTGAAGGTTGGGGCCGTGCTGGGAACTACGAGGAAGCAAAGTGTTACTATCAAGAGCTGCAGAGGTTGGGATATAAACCCAATTCATCAAATCTCTTTACGTTGATTAATCTGCAGGCCAAGTATGGAGACAACGAAGGTGCTATCAAGACTATTGAAGATATGGTTAATGTTGGATGCCAATATCCTTCGATCCTTGGTATCATCCTGCAGGCTTATGAGAAGGTTGGGAAGATTGATGTAGTGCCTTACATTCTCAAAGGTTCTTTTCATAACCATATCCGTTTAAACCAGACTTCTTTCTCCATTCTAGTTATGGCTTATATCAAACATGGTATGGTTGATGAGTGCTTAGCGATGCTGCAAGAGAAGAAATGGAGAGACTTAGCTTTTGAGTCACACTTGTATCATCTGTTGATTTGCTCTTGCAAGGAATCTGGTAGACTTCATGATGCTGTTAAAATATATAATCATACTATGGAATCTAATGTGGAGATTAATCTTCATATTACATCTACAATGATTGATATTTACACTGTGATGGGCGAGTTTGGTGAAGGGGAGAAGCTTTATTCGAAGTTGAAATCTTCAGGAGTTGTGTTGGACAGGATTGGATTCAGCATTGTGGTGCGGATGTACATGAAAGCAGGATCTTTGGAAGAGGCCTGTTCTGTTCTAGAGATCATGGATGAGCAGAAAGACATTGTTCCCGATGTGTTCATGTTTCGAGATATGCTTCGGTTATATCAGAAGTGTGGTCTTCAGGATAAGCTCCACGAGTTATACTACAGGATCCGGAAAAGCGGGATCCATTGGGATCAGGAGATGTATAACTGTGTTATAAACTGCTGTGCACGTGCTCTTCCTCTTGATGAACTCTCGAGAACTTTTGAGGAGATGATCAGGTGTGGTTTTACTCCTAATACAGTCACGTTCAATGTCCTCCTTGATGTTTATGGTAAAGCCAAGCGCTTCAAAAAGGTCAATGAGCTTTTCTTGTTGGCAAAAAGATACGGAGTTGTGGATGTGATATCTTACAACACCATTATAGCAGCATACGGACAGAACAGAGACTTCACAAACATGTCAACAGCGATTAGGAATATGCAATTCGATGGGTTTTCTGTATCTCTTGAAGCTTATAACTCTATGCTGGATGCATATGGGAAAGACAAACAGATGGAGAAATTCAGAAGCATCTTGAAGAGAATGAAGAAGTCTACTTGTGAGACTGATCATTACACATATAACATCATGATCAATATCTATGGAGAGCAAGGCTGGATCGATGAAGTCACGGATGTGCTGAGGGAGCTGAAAGAATCTGGACTTGGTCCTGACTTGTGTAGCTACAACACGTTGATAAAGGCGTATGGTATAGGTGGGATGGTTGAAGAAGCTGTTGGGTTGGTGAAAGAGATGAGGGTGACAGGGATAACACCTGATAAAGTTACTTACACCAATTTGGTCACAGCTTTGCGCAGGAACGATGAGTTTCTTGAGGCTATTAAATGGTCGTTGTGGATGAAGCAAATGGGTATATAGAAGAAAAAAAACAGAGTTTTCCATACACATAGCTGGTTCTATATTTCAATGCTTTTGTCTATAGTCGCTGCTTCTTTTAAGGCATGCATGTACAATCTGATCAGTGATGATTAATAGTCAATGAATAAGTCTCATTCTTCAAAGAGTGGAGTAGCTTTGTTGAAAGTTGATTCCTGATACTTCACAAGTGTGATAAGAGAAATATTTACAAGACATTATAGTTGTCATTTGTATATAATATGGTTTCTATTGGTTACTTGCATTTCAAATCAACCTCTAGTTCTGGTCTTCATAACTTGTGGACGACAAATACAGTGCACGTTGTCTATCACTCAATGAGACTAACTTGTCTTGTCAATACCGTTGCATTTATCTTCAATACATAGTTACATACACAAAAGATGCAAGATGACGTTTTTGGTTTACGTATACACAAAGTCAATCTACAGAGAACGGCTGTGACCGGTTTTATACAAAAAGTTACAGATCTCAGCATGAGGCAAACAAAAACAGAACACAATGACAAACACAAAATAGTATAATAGAAATCTTCTTTGTCTCAAAGCCAGAAATTAAGCATTGCCTGTTTCAGTAAACATGTCAAATGTTAGCTAGTTCTAAAAAAATACTGACTAAATTTTACAAATTAAAAATTTGATTGAATGTACCTCTTGAACAGAAACAATGGTTGGATCGATCCATGGTTGTAAATTCTCCATTGTAATAGAGCTCTTTACTTCAGATGATTGCACAGGACTTACCTCCTCCTTCATTTCCTTCAGACAATTTATCTCTTCTTGCTTAATCACTCCACTAGTTTCAGGCATTGTCTTTGTTTTTTCCCTCTCAAGCTGCTCTACTCTCTGTCTCAACCGCTGCAGTTCAGCTTGATACTCTGCACGGTCTCTCTTGCCGCTTCTGTCTCTTGTCTGTTTAGTTGATTTCTTTTTCATCTTTGTCGGCTTTGCAACCTTCATCTTCAGAGCGTCCTCAGTTTTAAGCTCTTTCACTTTCTCATCCAGCTTCTTGATATGGTCCCAGTACACATCAAAGTAACTCTTCTCTGAATCCAAACTCTCCTTAATAACTTCCTTCTCCACAGGAATAGAAATATCATTAACCAATTCTGGAAAGGGTATTTGAGATCTATCACTCAATGACTCATGATGATGATTCATCTTCTTATCATTCTCTTGAAGCTTAGCATCTAAGCTATTCAAGTCACTATACCCCAAGCTCAAAAGCTGGCTTCTATAAGCTTCCACTTGGTACTCAAGCGCAGTGATTACAAGCTCTTTCTGGTGAATAAAATCCTCCAAATGCGCAAACCACATCTCAGCGTGAGACATCTCTTCTTCGGCTATCCTCTTGTACTGTTTAACTTCAGTGGACAGCTCAGCTTTCTCTCCTTGCAGCCTAAGAATCATTGACAAGGCCTCGCTCGCTGATGTGGCAGATGCCTCCCTCTCTGCATTTAACTCATCTTGGAGCCTCTCAATTACTTCTTTGTGCTCATAAAGAGCGAGTCTTAGGTCAAGTATCTCAGCTCCAGGTATTCTAAAGCTGCTGCTTCGTTCAAGCATGTCTCTCTGCAAAGCACATACATAAAACACACAGATTTATACATAAATGTTCTGTAATAAATTTCATTCATCCCATACAAAGTTCAAGACAAGAATAAATTTCATTCCACCAAAAGAAGCAGCAGAATCTAAATGAGGAAAGAAAGAATCTCACAGTACCAAGAAAGTTGCGGAAGAAGAGGAATTAGATTGGTGAAACGTGCAGATCCTATGAGAGTGATAACTAGTTTAATCTCTTGAACAGAGGAAAAATTTCAAATAGAAGAGATGAATATTTGTGGTGAGTTTCAGAGAAGCTTTTTTATCTAACCAAAGTGGAAACTATCTAAACAGGGAATACAGGCACTCACAAGTCACAAGTCACAAAAACCACACCAGACAAAAAAATCATTATGGTTCCTTATCAATATCAAAAGTAGGAAGGTTACAGAAACATATCAGATCATAAACAAGACAAAGTGCTTCAACTTTTTCTCGGCACAGAGAAACACTGACTGTATCAAAAACAGTGAATTGTGTTATAAAATAATGATGAAATGCTGGAATATCTCTAAGACACGAGCTGGACCGTATTTAGTGAAATACTATTTTGAATGATTAAAGCTTAATGTGGCCTTTAACGTTGCGTGGGGCATGTCATTGTGGTTTGAAATCTTCTTTGAGTTAAATTCTAGAAATTTTTTAAAAAATTAAAAAGAAAACAAAAAGAGAATTTCAAGATTCAACGGCTCCTTACAGGGCCAAGTATCAGTTCGAGTGGGACCAACGGTGGCCGTCTGGCCGACCTCTTTTCGCCACGTGTTATAGACAGAGACTTGTGTCTGAAAATATATACACACACTGATACAGCGATTGAGAAAGAAAGATTCAATAGTAACTGCAAATCTTTGAGACCACAAGCTTAGGTTGAAGAAGAATACAAACTTATGTTTGTGCAAATTGTAATTAACAACTTGTTGTAGTCAAAATATAAACACATTCAAACTTGTCACCAACCACCTATGAACGAACACAATCTCAGTTTCTTTGTTGTGGCTCAGAGAAGAAAACCAAAAACTTATTGTACCACCTGCACCGGTCCGTACACTAAGGCCTTGAGAAGATTGCAATTGACTCCCACTCTAAGCTGCATATCACATCCTGCAGAGTCCAATGTACCAGATTGAGAAAACACACAGTTGATCAGAAGTAAACTAGTAGAGATTGAAACAGGGTTAGATGCTTGTTTCACCTGTGGATTCTGTCTGTCGATGTCAAAACTGTTGATGGCACAAGGTTCAGCCAGAAGCTCGATCGGTTCTTCCCCTGAGCCATGACCAAAAAAATAGAGGAAATATCAGTTTGGTAAAATCATACAAGAAAGAGGAACTAATGTGGTTGAAAGGCCTCCTAAGTACCTTGCTCGATGACACCAAGGATTCCATCTTCAGAGCAGGTCATAACAGGGAGAATCCTTGAGGACGAGATGTTGGATTTTGTGTATGAGTCGTATTGAACTTCCCATACCTCACTTTCAGAGAGAGGATTGTTTGTACTCTCACTTGCTCCAACTCCAGAAAGAACGATGGGTTGCTTTGGCCAACGGAGATCCCAAGCAAAAACAGTGCCAGAAGAACCTCCCGCCTAAACTCATCACATCAATACAAAGTTATCAATATGCCATCCGATAAAATCTCACTGCCAACTTATACATAATAAACCCCTCAGCTACACTGAAACTTTTGTTATATATGAGCAATACTATATAAATGTTCTAAAAAATAGTGAAGAAACTAAGTATAAGGTATCAAATGGAGATCAGTTTGTCACAAGGTGGCTTAATATTCTAACAACAAATGCAAACGATTCAATTTCACCTCAATATAAGATTCCTTTTCCGAATATAAGTAAACGAGAAGAAGAACAAGGAAGATGATCAAAGGCTACGTTAGCAAGGATTGAGGATCACACTAGAGGGTCTCATAGTCATCAATGTATAGTGACGAGATTGTTCAAACTTCAAACAGATAAGAGCTTACAATGCAAGTGTGCTTTCTGGATGGATGAATGTCAATGGAGTGGACAACTGCAGATGTTTTTCCTTGAAACCTGCATTGTTATCACCAAATCAAACACAGTAACGTAAGCTATGAAACCAAAGGATTCATCTTTCCCATCCTCACTAGCTAAACATCTCACAAAACGAAATCATAACAGTTTGTTTCTAAGTTCTAAACCCCAAATTAACAAACTTTCAGGTTCCATACCATTAAAGAGCAAACAAGCCAAAGACTCAAAACCATTAAGAGAACAAAGAAGCTCACCAGTCCCCTTTAAGCTGCGAGACAGCTTCACCACCCTTCCTCTGATCCCACAACTGCAAACCAAAACCATAACCACCAGTAACAAACTCACTAGGAGAAGCCCACTTCACAGCTCTATACCCCACAATCCCATTCCCATCAAACACCCTCCTGTATCTCAACCCTTCCCCATTCACAACCGTCACCACATTCACTCTCCCATCATCCCCAACCGTCACACACTCTCCTCCCTCCCTCCAATCCACACCTTCCACGCGTCCCACGTGAAACCCCTCTCCTTCCACCGCGTAAACCTCCTCCATCTCCGCTCCTTCCACAAGATCAGCCACCACCACGTGGAGAGAACCGGAACACGTGGCAGCCGAAACCATAGGTTTGAAGGAGGAGCCATCGTTGTTTCCAGCGAGTTCAAGTGAAGAAACGCGAGAAGGTGAAGTCCATGAAGATAACGGCTCCACTAAAGGGTTGTTATTGTTAGGGTCGAGAGATTGGATCTCGAGTGAGGAAGAGTCACTGTCGGGGTCGTAGAAGGCTGCTGCGAAGAAACGATTCAAAGCGGAACCTTGTGGAAGCCATCTAACTCCGTCTACGTACTTGGATTGAGGTAATCTGTGGACCTGGAACGAGTCCTGCATCTCAATGGCTAAACAGAGGTTTCTAGGGTTTTAGGGGAAGTCCGGTTTCAGGACCCAGACAATGAACTCTGGTCGGAAAGTTAAAAGCTTCGGCAACGTGCAATTTACATAACTGCCCTCGCTCTTTTGCTGCTATTACAAAAGATAACTATTAGATGAATTATTTAACATTAATGAATTATTAATTTATATTTATATATTTTACATTTATATTAAATATTTTAGTTTTGAGTTTAATTATTTTGATGTATATAAAAATTAGTTATACAAATTTCTGTGTATTTATACTTGTGTTAAATTAAACTTTATATACAAAAAGCTTTGGATTTACACTTATGCTAAATTTATAGCTAAACTCAATAATAGTTTTACACCAATTTAGAATAATCTTAGCCGATTTCAAATAATTTAAAACTATTTAAACCGTATAAATCATTTCAAAAGCTTTGGCAACATGCAATATACATAATTGTCCTCGTTCTTTTGTTGTTATTATAAAAAACTAACAATTACGAATTATTCTAAAACATTTATTTTTAGGGTTTATTTGTCAACTAACGAAAAAACAAATTTAATTATATTTCTAGAAAGAAACTAGAAAGGGATATGAAAGAAAAAGTAAGAGAAAGGAGGTGGTTTTGGATATTTAGTGAATTTGAAATTTTTGTTTGGTTAATTATAGATTTTTTGATGAATTATAAAATTAGTTATATAAAAAATCGTGGATTCAGTAGGTTTGCACCAATTTAGATGAATTGAGAATCATTTTAACCCATTTTCTCTTTTTCTTTTGACACTGAAATAATATTAGCCATTTAAAACGATTGAAATTGATTTCGATCACATAAATAAGTTTCTAAAAAAATTAAGCTAGGACCAATTTGCCACCTAAATATTTTTTTTTCTTTTTGAAAAGAGCCACCTAAATAGGCGCCGGCTAAACCCATTTTTACAACAATGCTTTTAAATATTTTGGGTTGTGTAGTACATTGCCAATGCGTATCTTCTATGTAACACATACATTGTGATACGTCTGAATCACTAAACGTTTTACAGTTTTTTTGTTACTTGCTTCAAAAGGCACAAGAAGGTGAAGCCCGTCGAAAATCCATGATAAGAAGAGAGGCAACACTATGAGCAAGAGCTCCTAACACTACAAACACATGGAATATCTGATGACTATGTCCCGCTAAATCAAAAGCACCAGGCTTCCACCTCTCAGGTATACGGCTCACATAAAACCCTGCTCCCGTTGCATACAACACAGCCATCGCCAGCTCGTAGACAAGAGCGATAACCACGTTAGGATGATCTTTATGAAGGTAAAGCACGTGAGAAGCAGGTATGACTCCTGAGAATCCCATCGTTAGGAAAAGAGCTGCTCTAAAAGATCTGAAACGTGGAGCTGAGAGTGCTGGAGAGAGGAGAGCAAAGATGGCGAGGAGGCCGAGGATTGAGATTGAGGAGAGGTAGAAGAGACGCCAGTTAGTGTGGCAGGAGAATGCGTAGTAGATTGGTGCGAAGAAGGAGCAGACGATCATGAGGGAGATTCCTGCGTAGTCTAGGCGCCAGAAGAAGAGGTTGAATTTTCTGGAGTGGCAGGCCAAGAGGTGTGACATGGAGCTGCAGATTAAGCAGGTCATTGCTCCGGTTAAGAAGACTAGCCATGGCCATTTTGGAATTGTTTCGTAGTTAACTTCTCCTTGTGAGTTCAGGAACGAGCTAGTGTGTGTCACGTTCGAATCCTGCCAAGAGACATATACTTTTAAACTTTAAATTATTTTAAGAACATGTGATTTGGGAAAGGTAGGTGAGCAGAGAGAAAGAGTTACACAAAAGAGAAGTGAGAGAGAAAAATCCAAGAAAACCGAAACAAATAGTGGGTGCAGGTTACATGTGATTTGAAAGTAGGTGGGGGCGTAAACCAAGCCTAAGAATCAGAAGATAGCCATTAACCAATGTAAACAAACAAAAGGATAGCTTAAAGTAAGCACAGATCTTTTAATTGAGGATGTTATCATGAACTTTGAGTTAGTAGGCTAGTTTGAGCTAAATATACAAAGAAAATTATTAAAATTCGAAGCTAATTATCTAAAAGAGGATCAAAAAATTTAGTGAGCACAATGAATATGACAAGGTGGGTGAAAGTTGCCAACTACTGCAAATTGCAATCAGCATACCATATGTTTACATGAGCACAATGACTTTCAAGTATACTCTTATATGAGTATAAAGAATGTCACAGAGAATATAAAGGTTATAAGAATGCTTACGTGATGATCGCTGGAGAAGTAAACATCTTTAGCCATTGACGGCCACGGCCAGCGAATGGTTACTCTGTCATTAGGACCCACCAAGAAAGTTGAATTTTTTATTAATAAAACAAAACAGAGCTAAAAATGACGACTTTGACCTCGAGAAATACTTACCCGGAGAAGACGTTGACAAACCCGGCGAGGCCAACCTCCGTGGTTTCCATGGAACTCACAACCATCATCCACCCAAATATCAGAAACCCACCCAAGTGCCTGTCCATTAGCAAACCGGAACCAAATCTCAATTTCAAATAATCTAAACCGGAAATTCAGAAACGTTGATTAAAAACATACGTCCAGATGTTGAGAGTCTCATTGTGCCAAGAGAAAGCGCTGAGGAAAGTCTCCTTGAGAGACCATTCACATCGGTAATGATTGTGTATGTACTCGTTGTCTTTAAGATACCTTGGCAACTCCTCGAACTTCATCAATCTCTTCTCGGATCTCTTCTTCTCCTCCCCGGAATCCAAAACGTTTCCATTTCTTGACGGTGTTGGCTTTAAAGATTCCCTCACCGATCTCCGTTTCTGCATGATTGCTCCCTCCCTCTTGTACCTCGCCGGAAAACAATAATGAAGGGGGAGGAGAGATCGAGCTCCGGCGAGATTTCCGACCACCGTCGAGTTATGTCTCTCTCTCTCTCTCTCTCTGGCTCTGTTTTGTTTTCTTGAATATTTTGAATATGTTTGGGCCTAGGGACGTTCGTGGATGCTTCGTCTCCTCCTACTTATACGGAGAAGAAAGCTCTTTTGGATTTTTTAAAACCGAGCACCCTTCGTGAAGATTAAACCTACGTGGCGGCTTTGACCGGTCTCTTTGACACGTGTTAGTCTGTGGTTCGATGCTTACTTTTGCTTAGTGTGAGGGGGATTACAGGTGATTAATTTTACCCGCCGTGTCCGTTTGAAACAAAATAAAATCATAAAGTTAGGGACAACAGTTGAGCCGGTGAGAAATGCAGAAATTGTGGTTTCATTAAACAAATTAGTGTTTTCAAAGTTACACAAGTGGAGTGACGTAGTTATTTTAATTCCTAAAACCTTGTTTTTTACCCTAAGGTTTTTTTTGTACATGTCTCGAAACCAACGTAACATGTGATTAACTCTATATATCTTGTCGTGTTTTTGGTTTTTAATCATATACTGCTGCTAAAACGAATTGTCGTTTACGAAGTTGATAGACTTTGTAGCTCACGTTCAGATCAATGCTGAGATAGAATATGTTTGGTGTCTTATAAACTCTTATAATCATCTCTCTTGATATATTGTTTTACTTTACAATATTAGACCAATTACAACGACCATTTCATTGATCAGTTTCACTCTACTCCGTGTCATTTGTACATTTCCAAACATGATTAATAATGTTGATCGAAACAATTAAACTGACCACAGTAGTTGATTGTAGGAGTAAGTAAACTTTCAATTGGTTATAGATTCTCTAAGGAGGATTAGATTCATAAGACAAGACCACCACGTACATCTCTATTCTTTTAATTGTATAAACCTGAAGTTATTTTTAAATTAAATTGTTTATTAAACTGAACGCGTCAAAACATTTTAATATACAGATTTAAATTGAATGGATGGTTCGCTTACCAAAACCAAAATACAGTTGGCCCAGAAATCGACGTTGGCATGTTACTCCGATGTTACATAGTTAAATGTGCAAGATTAAATAAATTATTTAACTAACTACATCCTGTATTCTATGGATTATGGTGATGGTAGATTGAGTGGTGTGGAACAATGGAATGACGAAGTAAGTTGATTGAGTCTGATTAATGGTGGGATAGACATAACAAACTGATATTAAATGAGTGAAACAAAAAAGAAAATCACAATTTTTTGGTGCGCATACGATACTAGGAGTAGTTGTTTAAATTATGTGAATACCTGAATATTCATGCAACTTTTCAGATTTTTGAATTAAGGGAAAAACGTCCACACTATAGTTTATGTATAGCTACAACATCGTGCGTTTCGTATTTTCCCAAATAAACCGTAAGGGTGTACTCCACTCATAGCATATGACTATATGAGAAAGGAAAAGCAAGAACACAAATTAAAATGGTTAGCAAGGGGAGCAAACATTTAAAATAATAATTTTTACTTTCTTCCTCTAATGACAAGTTGACAACCTTATATATTTGACTTATAAATGAGATATTATAAAACAATATGTACAAAATGTCGACATATTTTGGATGCTACGTGAACAACACACAAGCGCATCAAAATCCTTTAGAGACATAAAATATGAAACCTAATTGGTATGGTATTAAGAATTGTTTAAAATTAAAAGAAGAATATAGCTTTTGGAAAACGAAAGAGCTAGACAGTGTGTATAAGCTTGGACAATATATTTGAATCGGATACATTGCAAGCGAGAGAAAGATTGCGAGTTTTTACTTAACAGAACGTACCATGCCCAAGATTTTATTCTGTACTACGGGGCTGATAATCGGCGTCTATTATTTGTGATGTTGTGCTACGTTGCATGATAATCATGTGTGTTTAGAAATAGATGACTCTCTTATGTTTCTACTTTCTAGAAATATATCTATTGAATTAGTAGGAGCTTTTAATAATACAACCGATAAAGAATCATGGTATGGGTTAATGGGATTGGCCAATTATTAGCTGATTAACGACATATATATGAATATACTATACTGTAATAACTATACTTAAAAGCGTATTATACTATCACTACAAATATTTTTGAAAATTATATATGAATCCAAACTATTTATAAGTATATTATATCACCAAGTTGTCGTGGAGTGAATATATCTTCTAGTTTGCTTTGTTGGTCAGCTTTTCAACTAAATCGATTCTTAGACGCCATGAATTTCTTGCGAAGAGGATTAACAATAAACAATAGATGAGTAATTATTTAGATGGGTTAAAGATTACTCAGTATCTTTGTGAAGTGTATGAATAAAGGTGAGTAGAGTAAGGTGACGTGGTAAATTGCTAAACTTAAAAGCAAACATCAATATTTTGGTATAATTTGTTGATAAATACAGTTTTGAGTGTTTAATTAACAAAGCAAAATACATATATACAAATGTTGTGATACAGAGTTTGTGTTGGAGGGTTAGACAATACAGTTCGGCTCAAGCTTTTAGGTTTAGTTTGAGTATAGACAACAGATATTAATTAGGTTTATAGATACTAATACTAATAATAATACTTTTACCTTTTATTAAAGAAAATATGAACGTGTATGATAAAGTATCAAGATGATATAAATTTCAGTCACACCGTTCCGATTTTATCATGTGTACCCCAATCCCCAATGGACAAAACAAAAGCTTTAAAATATATCACACTGCAAAAGTAAGTAAAACATTTTAGTTGTTTTATATACACCAATGTATACTTCTGTATTATTATAAGATTATACTTTTCGGTTGTATTTTATTTTCAAATTATGGAGGCTGTATGTATCAAGACACAACCAGCTAGGAACATATCTAACTTGATTTAATTAGAGGAAAGTAAACTAAAATCAGATTAAAAAAAAACATATCCAAATATGATCCCAAATAATATTTGTTTGTGAACTAACAAACCTAACACAGATATCAGATATACTTCCAATTCATGGTTTGATTATGTAAGCAAGTTTGTTCAGTTTGGTTTTAACGACATTTATCATTGCGTGTAGCACTGTTATTATGGGTTAGATAAAATGGGGGCCATTTAGGTGGAATTTTTTCTTAACAAACCCAAAAAAAGTTTGGGGCATTTACAAACACACTTATATTACTATATAAAAACAACAGTTTAAATTAAATTAAATTAAATTTTCGTTCAAAAAAAAACAGTTTAAATTACGTTGTTGACAGATATTCCCAAGGGCTTGTTGAAGCTAATCTTGCTGCAACTTATAGGCTAACGGTCGATGAGAGACTCCTCTGTGCTTTGCTCCCCAGGAGATTTGTAGAGTTGTCATTGTTCTCAGAATTAATAGAAAACGTCTTTGTCTGTGGAGTTTTATCATTATAACTTCAATCTTCTTAATTACGTAACCACACACGACACTAATTAATGAGCAGAAAATCAGATTCTTGAATCTTGATGCTCGATATATATAGTCTATGTTTTGTGTGATTTGGTTTGCATTCTGGACAGTGGCTACTAAACTCACTTTGGCTTGTAACTGAGCTTAGAGCCACATTAATTTCAAGTTAGCTTTTCCTTTTCATTTCTAGGTTTTAATGCTCCTTTGTCATTTAATTATTTGTTTTCTCAGACATAAGAGTTCATGCATTGGCTGACCATGTAGTTGTAGTTACGAGGAAACTCATCAGAATCTCACACATTTTCAGTTCTTTTGTCACATGACACCAATAAACAGAAAGCCTACTGTCTCAACATTTAAAAAGATAAACCCACATGCAACACAAACCCTAAAGCCCTGAAGCTAGCTAAGCCAATATATAAACCCCATGGCCTAAACAACTTCCCTCAAAGCCATATTCACTAGATTCAAAACTAAAAATGGCTACAGGTTCTCGTGTCTTGGTTGGTCTAACAATGATCCTTATAATCTCAGGAGAACTGATAGTTCCAGGGCAAGGAACGTGCCAAGGAGACATCGAGGGTCTGATGAAAGAATGTGCTGTCTACGTCCAGCGTCCAGGCCCAAAGGTAAATCCATCCGCAGCATGCTGCAGAGTCATTAAGAGTTCAGACATCACCTGTGCATGTGGCCGTATCACACCCTCGGTTCAAAAAATGATAGACATGACTAAAGTTGTTCTTGTCACTTCCTTTTGTGGGAAGCCTCTCGCTCATGGTACCAAGTGTGGAAGTAAGTCTGTTATCAGTTAAGCAGCTTCATACTTTAATGAAAGGTCTCCACTATTTTAAGTTGTTTTTTTCATATCCTAATCTGTTAATGTTCCTTATGTGGCAGGCTTCGTTGTGCCATGAGATTTGGGACCAGAAATCCAGTGTTTTGGAGCTTTACTAGTGGCCACTTAAATCTACTATTGCAATCTCTAATCTATTGAGCAAAATAAATGTAATTCATTGTTAGTCTTGAAAGACGATGGTGTTTAGCTTCAATGTTGTTTAACTGGAATAAACCGGATTAATAAAGCATGATCTGGATTGGTTAACCAAATCTCTGAACCATGATCCAGAGTATTTACCAGAGCATATAGACTAATACAGCTGAATCTTAATAAGTCTGTGAAATAATAATAAACGTATGAATAACATTAAAACATTCCCATCTCAAGGAATCAAAACAAAACTTTCAGCTCAACCAGGTAGGTACTCTAAAAACTATTTACCTATTGAGATTCTCTGCTTCAAAGTTTTTATATGAGAACTCAAAATACAAGAAACTAAAGCCAACAAAGATGTTTTGCCTCTCCTTTCCCCGACCATGGAAATAGATTGCTTTTGATTCTCTTACACTTGTTTGTAGAACAGAACATAGGCTTGGTCGTGCAAAACCTGTTTTGTCCCTATGGCAGTCACAGATGCATCATCGAACCTAAGCCATTGATTGTTCTTTCTGCGAGCATCCGCGGTGTAGTGGCCTTTCGAGGGGTCCCTTCCATGGTGGGTAATCGTTGCCACAAGCTCATATTTTAACCCCTACAAGAAGAAATCTGAGTAAGTAATAGTTTAAAGAAGATCACACAGGGAGGACATGTAAAGCAAAGACGAATATTGTTCAAGTTTATACCCCGTTGGAAGAAGAAGCAAGAAGGTTGCGGCCTAAGTTGAGCTCAAGGGGAAAGTGAACAGGTTTATGGAGCTTAGTACTCCCTTGGTTTCCGTAGCTAAAACGCTTAAGGTGCAGTATCATTATCTTTGAGAGCTTCTGTATCTTTATCGACTTTCTAGCACTCACTACACCAGCCTGAAATGAGAGAGCTCAAACAAGCAAATAACCAAATTATTAAAACGATTATTATAGTATGAGTAAATCCCATGCTCCTAATACCCCACAGATTCAATAGTTTACCTTCCCAGTAACAGAGGCTCGATACCCTTCAAGATCTTCTGGGGCAGAAAACAAATGCAATGCATCTTCTATTGCACGCACCGCTTCCGGGTGAATATCAAGATGGAGTAAGAGATATGGCTGTACCGTAGCAGAATCTTTGTTCCCTGTTCCATAAATCACATATTCAGTGGTTGATTAACCAAAAACTTTCTTTGACATGTTTATAAGAAGAAAAAAAATTAAAATGACTACAAAGAATGAAAGTACCTTGTGCCTTCACTACGCTTCTTAGCTCCCCACCGAAAATATCACTGAGTTCAGAAGGAACAAAACTTTGTGTTCTTGTCACAGCAGATTTGTTTTTGGGTCCAACCGTTTCCCATTCATCATCATCGCTGGCAGAAGAAAGAACAGATGACTTTGAACCAGTAAGTTTAGGAGACTCTTCCCTGAGTTTCAGCAGCTCATCGTGCATTTGGTCCATTATAAAGCTCAAAAATTCCTGAGCATCCTCTTGCCTGTCAACATAAGGACAATTGTGTTAGAATCAGGGATTAGTAGACTAAGTGGCTAACTATTTAAAGCATAGGAACATCAAAATTTCAAACTCTGTAATAAAGTCATAAACCTTGGGCGACCAGACATGTTGTTGAGTACATCTGGGGTAAACTTTCTAAGGACCGCTTCGAACATGGCAGGTGTAAAAGGTCTACCAGACTGAACAACAGCAACATTGTTTCTGAAGCTTGAACTGCTTGGCACATCTAATTCAGATATGAACTCGGAAAATGCAGTTAAAGTTGGAGACTCAGCCTGAGAACGCAGAAAATGAACAATCACGACCAGGACAACAAATATATAAAATATAATCAAGAGCATAGAGAGAAAAGGCTAGAAACCTTTGGAATATCTTGGAGTTGTATTCCCTGGAGGAGCTGCACAAAAGGAGAACAGGAGAGTAAAGCCTGTAATGTTGCATTGAGGAAGCACAAGTTTCCAGCGTTTATTAATCCTCTTGGTGTGAAGTCTTTAAGGGGCGGAGTAGGTTCAGTATGAACCATCTGGTTGTTCTTTCTTGGTACGCTGCCAGATGAAGAACTACTTAGCAAAATATCGCTGTCCAGGGCTTGGAACTTTGAGCTTGAAGCTTTATACAAAGAATCACTTTCACCATCTGATACAGACAGCTTCTCCAAACCAATAGGATCTGCCTTCGCCGCCACACCATTGTTGAGAGGTTTTCTTTGAGAGACCTCTTTAATAGTTCCGTTTTCTACCACATGCTCCGGAACTCCTGAAGAGTGTTTCCCAGAGAGCTTTGCAACATTATCCTTGATCTTATCAGAGCTGGAAGGTCTAGAAGCATCAAGTCTCTTTTGAGACACAGCAGATTGAATAATTTTATCTTCCTTATGAGAGCTGGAAGGTCGAGATTTAACTACTCCATCAGCAGCCTGAGCCTTCTTCAACTCGCCATTAGTGTTGTTAACAGAAGTACTTTCGGGAACACAGTTAAAGGAGCCGAATTGTATACTCCCTACAGACTTTTCTTTCTGATTCTGAGGAGCCTTAATGGGTTTCTGCTCAAGTAGAGACCTTGTTTCATGTTCTGTAAAAGATCCAAACACAAATACCTGCCACGAACAAAACCATAGACAGAAAAATTGTCAGTTAGATGAGACTTAAAAGTCCTAAATAGCTTTTGCAGCATCAACTAGACAAAATTAGAAATTAAATAAAATCTTAAAGATAATACACATTAAGCCTTAGAGAGTAACTACAATACAACAACCAAGTAGCAACCAACATAAAAAAAAAGTGGAAGCTACATAAAAATCACAACTTTAATATCATTTACAGATTATAAAAGCGAAAAAAACATTAAATGATACTATGTTCTGTCCGTTTAAAGTTCATAGCTTTTGTCGGAATCAGACCAAACCAAACACTTCATAAACGACAACATCTACAGAAAACAAGATTCACCTAGCACCGTTCTAGACAAAAGAGAAGTAAACCCTAAACATAGCTAAGAAACTAAAGAGTCAGTAGAGGGAAGATGTGGGAAAGTTACCTTCTTGTCACTCATATTCGGAACATACACGTAATCTGATAGAGAGAGAGATCCAACAGAGAGGAGACGGAAACTAGGGTTTGAGGCAGCAACAACAACCCTGGATGAGAGTCGGCTACTTGAGAAGACATGAAAAGGGGGAAGACACGAGGATGAAAGAGGTGATTTTTAGAAACCTGGGGAAAACCCCTTTCTCGGTTCTTCTCTGCAAGTAAGTAAGAGAGAGCGAGAGAGTAAGAGAGCAAGAGAGAAGAGAAAGATCAGACCTTTTTAGGGATTTGAGAGAGAGATATTTAGGGTTCCTTCTCTTCTTTATTGTCGGATAGTTTGGTGGGAGGAGGAGACGGAGCTTAAGCGCCGCGTTTGGATCTTTTCGTCTTCTCTTTCCTCACGAAACGACGTCGTTCCATCTTCTAATATACATCTCGGTTCGATTGTAAAATATATAACTCTTCCGGTTTGGTACGGTCTGGTGTGACTTCTTACCACATTCACCACCAGGCACCAACTACTGTTAGTAGTTAAAATGTTTGTCTTTTTTCAAAACTCTTTTAAAAGAAAAAAAAATTTGAGAGAGACCAACAAAAATAAAAATCGCCGAGGAGTTCACCGGTCCGTTCTTCTCCTCCGACTGTTAGTTGTTTTGCTTCTTCTCCCTCTTCTGTTTCATCATTTTCTGGTCCAATTTATTCGTCTTCTGATTTGATATCTGATAATTAGTATTATTTTTGCAGGATAATAGGTCCAACAATATTAGTATGATCAAAAGGGCATGACTTTCAAGGATTTTCCCGTAAAAGTCATCAAATTTGCAAAGACCCATTATCTCCATAGTCTTCACGGTTGATAAGAGTCTGTTTAAGGTTAAGTATCTAATTCTCGTAATATAATATTAAGTAAAATATTAAATAATGTTAGTTTTATAGGATTCCTGAGCTGTTTCTCACATCTTGAAATTCACCGCGTTTGACTAAATATTGAAAATAATTAGTGTAGGTCACGACGATGAGCCTGATGTGAAAAGAGAGACCTTTGTTTTTTTTTATTCGTTTATTTATTATTACAAAGCCAAAACAATCAGAGAGAGAGAGAAGAGGAAGGAGACAAGAACAATGAGTGTCTCTTTGAGTGTGATGACATTCAATCTTCATGATGATCAACCTGAAGAAAGCCCTAATTCATGGGACAAGAGAAGAGATTTGTGTCTCAGTGTTATCACCAGTTACTCCCCCATTATTCTCTGCACCCAACAAGGTTCTCTCTTTTCTTTCTTTCCATGGATGAATCAATAGCTTGTTAGATCTTTCTTCCTTCTTCATATTTGACTTACTGAGTATGAACTATGAAGGGATGCTGTAATATTGTTCATTGGTTTTTGATCTTCATGTGTAGGTGTGAAGTCGCAATTAGATTATATTCAGCAGGGTTTGCCAGGTACATACTATCTTTGTTTTTTTTTTATAGTATGTGAATCTCTAGAGATCTAGATCTAGATTCTATTTTTAGTAAATATGTTAGTGTTGCTTAAATCTGACGGTCGATTTGCACTCTGAGATGATGGTGGCATTGTGTATCTGGTTTTTGTTACTGGTTCCCCTAAGCTAAAAATCAATGCGCTAGCTTCTAGTTCCACAAGCTTTGACAATACTTCAGATTGGATTGTGTCTTTGAACTTAAAAGAGATGGACTATAATACTCTTCTTCGCTTGCAGCTTATGATCAATTTGGCATATCAAGAAAAGGTTCTCAGGATCCCACTGATCAATCCTGCACCATCTTCTACAACAAGGAAAAAGTAATAGACCTTTAATAAAAAAAAAACTACAACAGTGTCACCTTCTTGATGATTAATTTCGAATGCTATACTCTATGTATGCTAATTGAAGGTAGAGCTGCTGGAGGGTGGAACATTTTGGTTGTCAGAGTCTCCATCGGTCCCTGGAAGCACGGCATGGGGTTCTGAAGTTCCTTGTATAGCTACATGGGCCATATCCTGATTACTGTGTGGGATTGATTTGAGTTAAAACTGTTGTCTGTTGTTAGATTAGTATTATCCAACACATATCAGGATGTTTTGTGTTTTCTTTGACAAGCTGCCTACACATTCCAACTGAAACGTGTGGAACCGCCGGGCTTTTCGTTTCAGATAGTCAACACAAACTTGGATGAAGTCAGTCCTCGTGCCCGTAGGCGAAGTGCTTTGCTCACATGGCAACACATGGCATCGTTACCTCCCAGCTTGCCCGTTGTGTACTGTGGAGGTTTCAACACACAGAAGGAATCAACAACAGGAAGATTTCTGTTGGGCAGATCCAGGTACCACCTTCACAAGTATTTTTGTTTTTGTTTTTTCACTGATCTCAAAGATTTTTTCCTTACACGAACTCTTTGTGATGCATTAAAATTGCAGAGAGCATGGTGTGATAGGGGACATGAGAGACGCATGGCCAAGTGCGAGAGTACGAAAAAATGTAGCCCTCATAAGAACATATCATGATTTCAAAGGTACTAATGAAACAATGTTCACCTCTAAAGCCATTAGAATCATTCATCTCTGGAGTTCCTATCATAACATATTGGGGCCTTTGTGTAGGTGACAAGCAGGGAACGGTCGAGTTCCTGAAGCTAATATTCAGAGCGCTGTGCCTCTGCTGGGACAGACAAACACAAGATCTACACACGGATTGGATACTCTACAGAGGTAGGTCTCTAGTTCCTGTAATGTGCGAGGTGGTAAATGATAAGGTCGATGAGTTATACCCTTCGTCTCACTACCCTGTGTTTGCTGAGTTTATGCTTCCTCGATCTGTAAGAATGCTTGAACCTACTCCTCCTGTTCCTGCTCCTGCTCAAGAGGAGGAAAGCTAGAACACCTGTTCCTGTCTTTTGCTTAAAGCTTTTGAAATTGCTGATTGTATTGTTGTGCAAAATGAGCTCTGTTTATTCTCAGAGCCTAGCTAAAACTTATTCAAAAGAACATTACTGTTTGTTTTGTCTAAGACGAACAAGAAGCTTAAAAATTTCTGCTCCAAAAAATCCCAAGTTTGGTTCTGATGTAATATTACTATCTATCGTAACTCATGCGTTCAAGAAGACTCCATAACAATAACTGAATAGGCCATCAACATTCGGGCACTATGAATGGTCTCTGAAGACTGAGGTTTCATCTTTAGGAAGAAGAATTTTTCTGAACCCACTCAACAAGTGTCGCAACTCCAAACCCAGTCGCAGCTTTCTTCTTCTCGTTCCACACGGGTCCAGCCATATCTATGTGCATCCACTCAACCTTCTCGTCCACAAACTGCGACCATTCACCACACCCGGTTCTTCGTTAGAGAACTGAAGTGCAAGTATTAGAATGTACTCTTTGTTTCTACAATTCTCACCTGTTTCAAGAAGAGGGCCGCTGTGATGGATCCACCTGCACGGCCTCCAGTGTTAACCATATCTGCAACTCCTGATTTCATCATCTCCCAGTAACTCTCTTCCATCGGCATTCTCCATAGCTTCTCTCCGCTTCTCTCTGATGCAGCAATTACCTCTTTTGCAAGCTCATCACTAGGCGTATATATTCCTGCAAAAAAAAAAACGAATAAAAAAATTAAATCAACATCCAATCATCATGAGTGAATGCTTTATGTTTGCTTTCAAAACAAACTTATGTACCTGCCATGGAATTTCCAAGAGCAATAATACAAGCCCCGGTCAACGTTGCAAGGTCAACAACCTGCATATATAATTCAAAAGTTTAGGCAAAAACTAACAGAAACAATTTTTGAAATAGCCTCCTTGAGCTTCTATGTATCAATAAACAGACAAAATATTTCAAACAATACCTTATCTACGCCCTGGTTGCAAGCATAAACCAGAGCATCTGCTAGTGTTAGTCGCCCTTCAGCATCTGTGTTATTAACCTGCACGATACCGCCAAAAGATTAGTTTGGCATAAAAGAAAACAATGGAGAACTAGAAGCTTTTGAAGCAGAACTCATATAGGAAACATTGTTTATGATACCTCAATTGTCTTTCCGTTTGAGGCTGTGAGGATATCTCCAGGTCTCATTCCAGTACCACTTATCATATTCTCACAGGCTGCGACAATGAAATGCACCTGGTTGTGCAAAAAGGCATTTGTTAAGCTACATTCTTGTTAACTCAGAAGTTCAAGTTCGTGTGATAAACTTTACCTCAACACCGGGAGGCTTAATTTGACCAATGGCCTTTGCAGCACCAAGAACAGCAGCTGAACCTCCCATATCAAATTTCATGAGCTCAATTAAGGAACCCGGTCCGGTCTTAATGTTGTAGCCACCACTGTGGAACAAAAGCATATGATCAACAACTAATAAGCATGTAACAAACGTGTAGTTAAACAGAAGAAAACTGCACTAGTGATTACCTGTCAAATGTCAATCCTTTTCCAACAAGGGCAAGTTTGGTCTTGACAGGTCCACTGGAAGGTTTGTAGACAAGGTGGATGAAACGAGGTGGATTAGCTGAAGCAGCAGCAACAGCGAGATAAGAACCCATCTTCAACTCTTTGCATTGCTCCTCATTCAAGATGTTTGCAGTCATGACATCACTGTACATGGATGCTAGATTTGAGGCCTCCTCAGCTAGTACAGCTGTAAGTTACAAAGTCGCACCAGTTAAGTCCCAATGTTAAGTTATAAACTTCAATATACACATCTTAAGATGCTCAAGTAACAATCCATACTAACCAGGGGTGAGAACGTTGGCTGGAGAATTAACAAGTTCTCTTCCGAAAATAACGCCATAAGAAACATCTTCAGCATACTTAAGCTTCTTCTCAAGTTCAGGTCCAGTTCCAAAGCCAATGATATCCACAGATTTGAGAGATGGTTTCTTTGACTCAGACTTAAACCTGCTGTCTTCAAACAAACCAAGCACTGTGCCTGAAGCAATAGCTGAAGCAGAAGTGAGCTTGGATTCATTAGACTCTGAGGAAGCCAAAACAACAGCAACACTGCTAGCCTGAGAAGCCTTTGCAGCTGAAGCAACAGCCTCGCCAAGACTCTGAAAAGCCGAAGGAGACGAAGCAGATTTCCCAAGACCAATCAACCCGACCCGCTTAGAACCGAGACCCGGGAGTCTAAGAACTGTCGATTGGCCTGGTTTCCCGGAGAAATCTTCCTCAGAAGAGACATCAGCTAAGAGTCCACCCAAATGAGCATCGAGTTTCTTGAGAATAGGATTCTCGAACTTGGAGTTCACGTCTTTGGACATGTCTTTCTCCGTCACGCCAACAGCTAGTATGTCGCCTTTCCATTCCGTCACGTCGATATCCTTCGCCGCGAATGTGACCTAATACGACGAATTCAAAATCCGGTCAACGCCACGTAAGAAAAAAGTCAAACGAAATCACTAAACCAAATAAATCAGTGACTAGAATCGAATGTTACAGAGATGATTCTAATGATAACCTTAGGATGATTGGCGGAGTTGGCTTGGGTGAGGCCGAGGGTAGCTTGTGCGAGTGTGTGAGCCCTGGCTCTGGAAGAGTGGTAAAGAGGCGTTACGGAGAGAGCGAGTCTAAATCGAGGCGGTAACTGGAATCGGAGGAAAGTTGAGGAGAGTGGTGAAGGAGAAGAAGAAGAGGAGAATGAACGGAAATGGAATCGAGCGGAAGAAGAAGTAACAGATGTAACTAAAGTGACGGCCATTTTGCGAAACGCACGGAGATGAATCCGCCGTGTGTTTAGTTATCTATCCGATGACTGCTGATTTACTAACTTGACTAACACACTAAACCCATTATTTACTATCCGGCTCGGCCCACCCGGTTTGGGTCCGTTATCATGTGCCTGCCTTTTTTTTTTTTTTTTTTTTGTAACACTCATGTGCCTGTCTAGTTTGGGAATTTTAGCATCATATTTTACTGCGATTAACTCGTAACTTGAAAATCATCTGGATAACGATATTGGAATATTTTTTTGCGTAGATTAAGAATTCATTTCACACATATGTAAATGATTTTACACCACAAAAGCATAGTGTACTATTTCGCCATGTTTTTATTTATGAATTTTGAAACAAAAAAAAAAACAAAATCCAGAAGCTTGAAAGAGTTCCAGTACAAATGAAGAGCAAAATCAAACAGTGGAGATGAACGAGATAACTAGTCCTAAAGGCAATCACGTTACCTTAGGAGCCTAGTAAATAACAAGAAGGCCTTTTCGTCCTCTGAGCCACAAGTTCTAAGATTAATCTTCAGAAAACTTCTGTCTAAACAACTAGCCCAGGCTCTGGTGGCTCTGTAACAGCTGCTTTGGAAGGCTTAAGGACAATCTGTGGTTCTGGTTTCTCTATTCCTTGTATATCGGTTATCCTCAGCTTTGTTAATTCCTAGACATGAGAGCGTGTTAAATGAGATCAAAAACAACAACATGCATACTTCATATGAAAGGAGCTTGAAGAAAGGTAGCTGAGAAAGCTGAAACAAATAAGGGATACCTGTCGATGTCCTGTGGTTCTCCTATAATTCTTTCTCCGTTTCTTTTTGAAAATCAGCACTTTTTCATCCAATGCCTGTCACTCACACAAAAAGGTATTCAAACTAGTTAGACGCACGGGGATAGCAGCAAACTATTAGTACATCCTTCTACTCCACGCCTATTCTACATTAACACATTCATAGATGATGTGGCCACTAAACAATAACTCATCGTCCATATATCATTCCTCAAGGCCTTCAGACTCTTATCAGTAGCTTATTAAGTTTATCTCTCAGCCATCATCAGATTCAGCAAGTAAATTTTCATGAAAGTAAGATTTTCTTGAGTACTTACACTATCAACAACATGTTATTCTCAATAGTCAATTTTTCTTATTATGCACAGCCTCACTAGTATTAATTATAATACACGTAGCAAAGACAAAGGGACGACTTACATGCTCTTCCACAACAGCATGAACAGTGGCATCAGGCAAGATAGGCCTACCAATAATCGTCTGGCTTGCCGATCCCAATAGAAGGACCTTAGTCAGTGTCAACTGACCAAAAGAGACAAGATTTTAACAACATTTATAAAATCATTAAAAAAAATATCAACAGTTAAAACAATGTTCATGAAGCTAGCACATACCTTATCATTGATGTCACAGAATTTCAACTTCTCTGTGAAAATGGAGTCCCCGTTGCTCACTTTGAACTGATGCGAACCAATCTATGCGAACCAAAACATTCAAACATAAGCGAGTGTGTAAAATGAAACAAAAGAGTTTTGTCGAGAACACATTTAAACCTGAACAACGGCAAACACTGGCTCATACGGTTTGAAGAGTCGCTCGTTCGGTTTGAGAGAACCCATCACCTTGTACCCTATCTCCGCCGCCGCCTCCACTTTCTCCGCCGGTGAATATTCCCTTTCTACTTCCATCCCCGCCTCATCCTCGTACTCCTCCTCCTCATCCTCATCCTCATCTTCTCCTTCGCTGCCTTCATCAGTATCGTTTCTCTTCGAAGCGAAATGGCGACTCTGGGAGCGACTGTACCAAGGGAAGTCTCTAGTGAGAGATCGATTCTTGATTGGGGCGGCATGAGTAATGCTTGTTATACCGGAAAGCTCTAATCCTCGAAGAGAAGAGATCGAGCGTGTTTGGTTGATGGAGAGAGCCATCGTGGCGCGACGGCTCAGCTCGCGAATGCATCGAAGGCTCGCCATCGGAGACCACCTAGGCTTAGGGTTTACAGTAGGGGGAGTATAGAGAGAGGGGTTTTGTTGTCGTTGTTTTGTCAACTTTTAAGTTTATGAAGACTCTCTATTCCAGCCAGAGGGTATCATATGCATATTATTACATCTTACACCATCATCTGTATTTTTGTTATTTTCACCTCTAAAATAAAATAAACAAACTCTATAATGTAGATAAATTCACTCTAATGTATAGTTCCATAATAACAATCCTCAAAAAATAGAGTTTAAATAAAAGATTGCTATTTATCCCCCTAAACATAATGTAAAAATGGTAATTTCTATCTTTTTTTTTAAAAAAGAGTAAGGAATTAAATGAATTTGTTTCTAAAAATTATTATAGAAGTAACAATAATAATAGATTAGAGATGCTATTAGGAATATGAATTTCTCAGTTGATGCTTTTAGCCAACGTAGCTCTTTGTAATCATAACTGTAGGTTGGACATTTTAGGATCTTTAACCAATCTATTTATAGTTCAGAAGAAGAAAAATAATAGTTATCCTTATATCGTTTTGTTTTATTCTCTTTGTTTATTGTTGTGTGATGTTTTAGCATAAACACATAGATTAAGAAAAAAAAATTACTTTTACTAAAAACACTCGATTACAACAACAAAAAACAGAGATAATTAAACATTCTTATTCCAAATAAATAAAACAAAATAAAAACTACACATTAATTTTTAATATTTAAATCAATTACTTTAAGAATCTTACATAAAAAAACTTCAAAACATCATACAAACATATCATTTAAAACATTGTATTAAAAGAACCGGATAGAATATTATATAGCAAAGAGACGAAAACTGAGTTGATCAACTCTAACTTATAGATGCATATAGTTAGCATTGTTGTCTTTCGAATCCAATGCCTAACAAAGTCATAACCGATTCCATCACTTTCTTTCCACCACCAACATCCATTGCTCTGCTTCTCAGTGAAAATGTTCACCTGATCCTCTGACCTGGTTCTCATTAATGTTGGAGCGGCTACAGCCACGAGTAAGCTAGGAGCACCATGGCATTTCTTTGGCACTAGCATGTTGTGGTTGTGTACTCCTTTGTAAGTAATTATGACAGCTCTTGCGTTTTATACTGCTGTCTCAATATATTTACAAACAAGACAACCAATAGATGTACATTGGTAGTAGTTCATAAATGTTTGGAAACATGTTACATCAAGCCATAAAATATATAGAAAAGTGTTTTAAAAGAAATGGGTAATGCGTTTAGTTTAGACTTTGGATTATGATTGTTTTTCACCATTTTATGCCCATTATACCATTTGCATCTATCACCATAGATCCCAACATTATCAGTTGCATGTACTATGAATTTTTGTTTCATTCTAGGTTTGGAAACATGTGGAACCGGTCAATACACAATAACTAGAAAGCTTGATCATAGCTGATGAAAAATCTTGGCGGAATAACAAGGGATCAAAAGTGTATGTGCTCTCACCCATCTCATAGTCTTTTCTCTACCAGTGAGTTGCTGATCAGAAAACATCACAGATTTGTTCTCCATTGTTTTTTTTTCTTGAGTACCTAATCCTGATATCAGTTTGTAATTTGTCAAATATTAATTTTTTTTCTAGGTGTTATTATATTTGAATTGAACGCCCCACAAAAAAATTCAACTTAAGTTAAACTAACTTAACCAGATTTAGAATATGTTATTATACTTGAACCGAATCCAAAAAGACCGAACTGAATTTGTGCAGAAATTTTAAAAACTTCTCAAAAACATTTATGAGTAGCTTAGCACATGAGTGAGACATATCTTTGACACAAAAACAAAGAGAAGAATACCAGATAAACTGACGACTTCGCGCTCGTTGAAGCCTTTGGAATAGAAACTTGAGAGGATTTCCGAGAGACTTGCGTGTGGAGATGGAAGCTCTCGTTCGGCTCTTTCCTTGAACGCAAGCATACTATCTTTCTGTACAGTTTTCAGTGTATAACGAGGAACAACTACCTGAAAGTTGCAAATACACGTGAGTAAAACTAAATGCATATCAAACCACAAGAGAGATGGGAAAATGAGTTTTTACCAATTTCACATATTCCCTAGCGCTCAAGACAACTATATCAGCGCAGGAAACAACTCCTGGGCAGAGATTCTCTAGCTCGGACTTTATCATGTCTATGATCTCTAGGCCTTTTAAGGAAATGTTGGACCCAGCTTCTTTCTCAGAAGTCACACTCATCCGAGTCTAGAAGAATGGAGGCATCACATCCATGTTTACAAAATCGCAATATATGAGCAAACCAAAACATTAAGAGTATCAAATAGCATGAAATCTTCGAAAAATGCAACACTAAATCTTCAAGATATACAACATTAAACATACAACTCAAAAAGCAACGGCCTGAATATCTATTGATAGTGGATACATCAAGGTATTGCTTTATGCTTCGAGGAAACATAAATCTACACACAAAAAACGCAACTTTAAACATACAACTCAGAAGGAGTATAAAACAGCATGAAATCTACACTGAAATCTAAAGATGACTGAGAAAGAAAAAGTATGAAATCAATTAGCTGTGACAAATACATCAAAGGTATTGTTTTGTACTTCAAGGAAACATAAATCTTCACTAAATGCAACACTAAACGTCATTGACTAAGCAGATATATCACCGATAAACTTCCCAAAACTGAAGACACAGGAAACTCCTAGCCAAGATTCTACCATGAACCTAAAACATCAGCAAATCTATTCCAATTCCACTGGCACAGAGATATCACAATACAATGTTCGATTCTACAATTAACCTAAAACATCAGCAAATCTATTCCAATTTCCTTCAAAGATATTGTAATACAATGTTCGATTTAGCAAGATACCTCGACAAAGCAATCATGAAAGAGGACTCGGATTAGGGAAGGAGCAATGCTCGGTTTGAGCTGGTACGTCTGTCGTATGATCTTCCGACTCTCTCGACGGACGGGCAAGAACTGGCGTAGTAGTCATGCTCCAAGACCGAGCATGTGCCATCGATATCCCGAGGGAAATACACGCGCATAGCTAAATCGTCACTGTAATTACGATCATCTGATAATTTACAGTTGTACTTTTTATTTCGTTTAATCTGTTATTGCATTTTATGTTGTAGCTTTGCTAGAGAATAGCAAAGATATCAATATTCAGGAGAATATAAACTTTAGGCTGACTTGTTCAAGCTAAGCTAAGAAAGTGATCATAGAATTGCAAACGGACAGCTAGTTTTCTCTTTTTGATAAGGTTATAAGATACAGTGTATAAAAACGTTGGAGAAGCTTATCGCTTGAAATGCTTACAAGCTAGTGAAAGATCATTGGTGATTTCAAAAACGACTAATACAAAGTCTGCCATGAATCAGGCTGCGTAATCAGGCATTGCTTTCTTGAGGAATGTTATTGGCTGAGATTCTTCAGGGGCTAACCGGTCAAAAGGAATGTAGTTCTCCTCTTTATCATAGACATGGCACACAGTCATTATCGTCTTCATCAAGCGCCAGTTCCATGTTGCCAAGTTTGTATACTGCCAACAAAATAAACCACCTCAAACCTTTTTAAGTGTCATATAGATTCATAAAGGTTTACGGGAGAAGCAAGTGGCTATTACCTTTCCCCAGTTCTCTTGTATAGACTGATGAGCCGCACGGAGATTGTAGCTTGGTATCCTTGGGCTAATGTGGTGCGGGATATGTACGTTGATATCATGGCAGAGAATCTCAATCCTGTCACAACGTTGAAACATTACAAACTCAGAGAATACCAAAACTCAACCAGCTTAGAATGTAAAGATGCATTACCAACTCGGGTAATCACAATGAACAGTTCCATTAAGCTGGGCCTGAGCAGCGTTCCATTCATCAGCAGGCTTGAAAGGGATGTGTGGAGCCGTATGATGAACCATCGTGAACGTGCTCATCTATAGAGAAACAATAACCATTGTGACTTATGATGATGCTTCATCGAATGAAAAGAGAGAGTATAGAGAAGCATTTACCCAAAAGTGATAGCCCAACCACGGCATCAACCAGAACTTTACCCATCCTAATATACCAACTTTGGATATGATCAATGGCCACCCAACAGCCATGAAGGCGAAAACACAAGCTAGACTTATCTTCACCCTATTCACTTCACTTGGTCTGAACTTTCTTAGGTTGAAGTGCCAATTCACCCTGTTAGAACACTTACTATGGTTAAGTAAAAGGGCATACAGAGAAAAGAACTGGTCATCAATGTGTAAAGAGTAAAAGTGAATGTAAATATACCAGTGAGCTATGGACAACCAAGGACGAATAGGGCCATATCCAAAAATGATTGCCTTCCGCAGAACAGGAGATGAATCAAACTCCTCTGGCGGAACTGGTTGCCAAGCTGTGTCATGAACTAACCTATAGAAAAAAAAAGTCATCACTTATACTATTGTGAATACCTTTAATGATAGTCTAGGTAAGTAAGTAAGAAAGAGTTACATATTAGTTTTGGCGTGATGACGGTCGTGCTTAAACCTCCATGGCTCATACGGGTATACAAGAGGTAGGAAGGCTAGAGTACCAACAATGTCTTCTACCAGTTTGTTCTTTGAAAATGATTTATGAGCACAGTCATGACCTATCACAAAGAACTAGAAGAAAGAACAATGCACTTAGACAACAGTAAGTAACAATGAAGAGACAGTGGATGAGAGCTTTACCCCCGTAACTGCAGTTCCAGTCCATGCCCAAGCCAAGGGAAGCAGATACCAAGGAGCTTTCGCAATCATGAAGAGCCCCAAAGTGTAGGAAGTCACAGATATCAACACAGACTTCCAAGCTTTCACATCATCAATCTCAAACACCTGAAGAAGAAAAAGTTCAGTATCAATCACGCACAACGCTTACTGACCAAGCTACATACCTCTTTGGGAAGAGTATCCATGATATCTTTCAAAGTGACATTATCAGGAAGATCTTCTCCAATCTGTTTGAATCCATAGCTGTCTGCTAACTGTTCCCTCTCTTCTCCACTATCAGCGGATGGCGTTGCCACAGGAACAGCAACCGCTTTTACACATCCAGTTCTTGTCTTTGCAGGAACAACGAATGTTCTTCTAGTTCCTTTTAACAGAAGATCAATCGGTCTAACAGCATACACACCTGCACGCATCCACCAACACAACAGTCTATTACATTGGCCCTCTGCAATTCATACAAGAAAGACAAAAACTTTACAGAGCAAAAAGAGAGGTTTTAGATTAGTACCAGGAGAAACACGAGCAGAAGTAACCTTAGAAACCCTAGGAAGAGAGTGTTGTGGGCCCTGAGAATCCAATAGCAAAGAAACAAAATTGATGATGGGAAACTCAAGTTGTAGTGATGGGCAAGAGAGAAGAGTGCTCAAGGTGAAGCCTTTATTACCGTGAAGGTGAAGAGAGAATCAGCAATTCTTGACGCCATGGATGAAGGCACGAACTGAAGAAGATGAAGCTAAATGGGAATGAAATTTTGAATGGTTGTGAAGAGAGCCGCCACCTCTTCAAAACTCAGAGCACAAGTGATTTCCACAATTTAACTCGGGTTTTAATTTTGTTTTTGCATAATTGACAGAAAAAAGGTCTTATTGACACACTATTGTAACAAAATAAGATAAAAATTAAGTTAAGATAATTGATTAATTTCTAATGATAAATTCTAATTTTTCGAATTCCAAACGTATGTGACGAGTTGTTTGGATCACTAATTTATTTGGAGCTTTATAGAAAACATGCGTTACGGGTGATACGTGCATATTTTATCTATACAACAAATTCTTGTTGACAAATAAATACACAACAAAATTGTTTTTTTGTCAAATAGTATTGTTTGTTAATTATACAGGAAAGAGTATAAACTGGACTGTGGTCGTTTTTAGCCGTTTAAGATTGGCAATATCATTCTAAAGTTAAAAAAAAAATGATATTTTCAATGCAATTCAGACGTAGTTGTCATGCTTTAAATGATTAAAAATACACACACGATTTGTCATAAACTGAGTTTTATTTACGTTTCCAAATCAATATCTTCGATTTGCAAAACAAAAATTCTAAGTTTGTTGTTCGATTATTGTGGGCATTGTGAGTTCAACTCAATTTACGAAAGACATAACCCACTAATTAATTACTTGAGAATTAAGACAGAGGATGGGTCTTTGTATAGAACATGGGCCGAGCCCAGCTAAATTTAGAATAGTTTGAATCAGAGTTGCGACACATGTGAAGCTGACCGATTCACATAACCATCATATACTAAATGCTCGAAAGCTCCATAAGAGCATGTTTATTGGTAAGACTCACTTAAGGTCCCTTAGTGAATTTTGAACTCTTAAAAATGAGATAAGCAACTTGTTAAGGAACACTTAGTTATAATGGTTTAATGGTAGTTGTTTCACTTCAGTCCTTGATTCTTCCATTCTCATGATACATACAAATACAAACAATAGAGACGGAAGCAAATAAACCCAAGGCATTGTCGCTCACAAACTAATTCCATCCAGACTTCTCCATGTAGTGAACCTTGGATTCTTGGAGATGTCTATACAGATTCAGTAGAGAATCAACAACTATAGATGTTTCTGAGAGCAGAACAAGAACATACACTTCCTTAAAAAGACAAATCAGTAAAAAAGTCTCAACATTTTATTAAACAAGAGCCAACCAAAAGTTCCAAACTTTTCATACACAACTAAACAAGAGAACCAAACAAAATCAGCATTTGAAGCACAGAGAAAGTGATGTTTCAGAGATCCAATTTCGACCTTTTCAAAGACAATCAAAAGATTACAACTTAAAACCAATTAGACACAAAAGAAAGAAGAGGATGAACAAAAGGTACCCTGCTTTTGCTATTCTTGACCTGCAAAACAATGAGCAGGACAATGAACACAAGAACATGACAGAACAAAGATATATGTTCAATCAATTTAACAGATCAAAGATATATGTTTTACTATATGTTTTCCAAGCATCCATCCATTGATATTTAAATTCTGGTTAACCAAAGCTTTTTGACGAGCACAAGACAGAGACGACAATGGTACGAGCTTATCTGATTCCCAAGAAAACAAAACTTCATTGCATTCTTAAATCTATGGTAAAATAAGAAATCGAACCGTAATTTTCTCTACTTGTCATTGCGCAACAACGAAGCCGGCGGACAATCAGTCGGAGAAAGGATCTGAAGCGGTGAGCGAGCGCAATAGAGAGAGAAATGGATTCGGTTAACGAATCGCCGTCGAAGAGAACACGTGACGAAGCAATTCCGAGCCGTACGAAACCTTCTTATCGATCCTAGCTCCGGCCAATTCCATCCGTAAGGAGTGAATTCGAGACAAAGCTGAGCAGGAGAGAAATACACAGAAAGAGGCAAGAAGAGAAATGGAAGATGAAGGTTCGGCAACAGAGACAAGGTGAAGCCATTCTGTGTTTAACACGTGTACGCTAAAAGACGTTCCTTCTGTCCCTTAATTAGAGCACGTCCCTTAGTTTTTCATCTATTTTTCATTTTTTTAAATCCCTAATTACACTAAGGGACTCATTTAAGAGTCACCGATAAATGTGCTCTAAGATATGATCAAAAATCTGATAGGAAATTAGGTTTTACACGAACCCGATTCATGTCTCAAAACCATGTTTCAGTTTTACCCCTAATCTGATAGATTAGTCTCGTGCTTACTCAGACATAAGAACGATACTAGGTCTAAAGTTTGTTTTTCCCTGATCATTCACAAATCCTAATATGAGAATGTCTTCTCTGCACCATTTCAAGTTTCCTACTCAAAACAATCTATGATAATGATACTGAGGTTCGCATATTCCCATAGCATGAAGTAACTTTTTTAAGTTCTAACCGGCTTACTACTGTTGGTTAAGTTCGTTAGAAATCATTTTCGTTTGTTTGATGTCTTATCACAATCAACGATGGGAAATATTCAATTCTATATATAGGAAATATATTTCCTATATATATAAAATATTGTATTTTGAACCAAACACACACCATTATTGTCATTGATTTTATGCAGAGCTACCATGTGAATCCCACTTGTCCGCTAGTTACCGATGTTATTCGATCCCATTCCAATCAATCAGTTTCTCTCTAATTTCGTCCACCAATAATACTTAGATAAAAAAACACTTTGGAAACTAAAACTTTGCCACCTCAATACAAAACTCAAACCATGGTTCGGTATTTTCTTTCTAAAGTCAGCAGATAACTCAAATAAACGAAACCAATTTAACCCAAAATTGAGTAACAGGCATGCATCATGATTCATCTCATTATCATATATATGTACAGAGTAGCAAATATTAATACGAACCTTTTCTTTACTAGTAATTAAATTTATTATATTTATCCAGCAAAATAATTTATAAATATAAAATAAATTATTATTTACATTATGGATATGGGATATATGCACATTGCAGACCTGCAAAGGAAAATTTCTAATAATAACGTAAACCCTAGCAAATAACTTGATGTGTGTGTTTTGGCTCGAGCATGTAAATGTTTTTTTGTTGAAATAGAGCATGTAAATGTTCAAACATGATTTTATATATATATCCCAAATTTATCGCCATTAATTAGAGACAAAATTTCATTCTGGTAACTTCGATTTGAAACATTTTTTAATATATTAAACGGGATATAATACCATCTCATGAAATGTAATTAATCAGAGCGTTTTCCGAATAAATTGACACTAAATAAACGAATCAAAACCACTGCATTATTTATATTGAATTTCTACAGGTTTGTCATTGTCTGTGACAGTGGAAACGTCTTTGTTTGTCATAAGAGAGAAAAAAATGGAATTATAGCATAGACAAGATAATGATATGTTGATTGTTGATAATCGTTTGAAAATGAAATAAAATAAAATAATCATCTTTTAAATAATTATTGATAATTTATAGGGCAAGTAACGCCTGCATACAGAGTACATGTTATTGATGGCATTGCCGTGCAATATTATGTCACACGTGTTCATTTTTTGCTGTCTCTCCACGACCGAAGGATGCAAGGACAACGATGATTACAATAATAAGAATGATTCATTACAATAATTCTAACTAATACATTAGATCACAATCTTGAAATCCAAATAAAATCAACAAACTGTAAAGTGTTTGTGATATATGCGTATATTCACATAATATTCCTTTCTTTTCCGATCCTCCTTTCATATATTTACCATCTTATAAAGTATATGTTATGTATATATCTGTCATTCAATACAAACTATGAAATTTGCCAAGTTCGGTAAAATGTCAGTTTATAGTTACTATCTGTATTTATTATACGATAAAAGGCCAGTTCGTAAATTGGCTGGCTTGTGTCTCATTACAAATTTTGATTTTCTTTTCTTCTAATAGCTTTTTTTTTTTTTTGTCAGCTTCTAATAGCTAAATGACATGTGGTGCGAAACAGTACTCAAAGGATTCTGTAACTTGGCACTGGCATGTGTTTGATCAATGTTTTGGTGTGACTTAGCTTATAGGTGATAATCAATATTTTCAAAAATAATAGCATGGGAAATATATCGTAATTGCTTAGGCAGTCGTGATTGCTTAAGCAGCTCCCGAAACTGACAGAGATATTCATATATAAATGTTACATAATATAGATCTATTCTATTTTTTTGTTTTTATTTTTATCAAGAAACATGTGTTGTTAGACTTGATTTGTTCGTAGCTTAACAAAATATATACTCTGTTAGAGGAAGTACGTTTCTCATTTAATTTTCTTAACGAAGTATGTTTAGTCCCATCGTTATCATCTATCTCACCTATGAGTCTATGACTATGAGTACATCGTCTCAAAACGGACTCGCAGCGAAATACGACCGGAAATATGATAATCATGTCTGGTCAGAGTTCAAATGTATCTTAATGACATTATACGAAATTAATTTCATACTAGTTTATACATATTTGCGACGGAATGGGCCCACCACGGGGACAAGAAGACAAGACACCGCCTACCAAAATGAGTGAGAGGATATCCTGTGGGTCCCATGATTGCGTCATCATGTAATAGAACCGGAACCAGCAAACGCCTGCTTCTTTTGTTTCTTTGTGATTGTTTCGTCTCTTTTATTCCTCTTGAACTAGCAGGAGAACATGCAATAATTTCAACAAATTACAAGATTATTTAGGTTTAATAGTCATAAATATATTTACATAATAATAACAACTAGACACTGTTGCACCAGCAAGATAATGACTAGAAACCCACATGACCTCGTTTCATTTTGTTCTGAGGAATTGTTTTATGAGCTTTTCTCCGCACACAAACAACAAACTAAACCATATACTAGTTCATAGAAAACCATATAGTATCCTAACTCCAATAGAAGCATTAACTACTATCATAACATAAAACAAAAAATGTTCTACTCTCAGACGGCATGATGCAAAAAGTACATTGCAGGAATGAGGGTAGTATATATTCTTCAATGATGCTAATCTTATATATTAAAACAGAAGTCATGACTTGACTTCATGTGTGATTTTTTTAAAAATAGACTATTACTAGAAAATCATGTTACATTAACTCTCTAATAATCTTATCATTATTATGTCTTATGAAAAATCATATCTATAATAACAAACTTAACAATTTAGTTTTGGTAAATTACCCCACACCTTCTAATTTAGTCACGCAAAATATGTCAATAGATATAAGTTTAGGAATCTTCTATTATTTATAAAGAAATATGTCAATAATAGTTAAATGCATCCACAATATATTAACAAAAATCACAGATTTATAATATGGAATATTTATATACCCTAACAAAATTTACACGCTATATATACTAGATAAATTTATTTCCATGTAAATTTTCAAAATTATATAGATTTAAAAAAAGAAATTGTTTAAAAATTCCTTTTTAATAAATTCTTTATAATATTAACTTATGATGCTATAAGTTTAGTGTATAGCAAAAAAAAATTCAAGTTTATATTATCTTTGGAAATTAAAGTATACTAATATCTAATCAAGCTCTATTTATATTATTTTATCTAAATATGAAATACCAATCTAACAAACAATAAAAAATAAAAGAAGAAACAAACACATGTTTGAAAACATGTATAATATAAAAAAATTTGAAACAATCTATTTGATTAAAACACATATTATATAATATTATTATGTTTGAAAAACATTCACTATACATATCGTAAATATGCGATTACTATAATATATATCAATTTTACAAGTGAAAGTAAAATGTTTGTATAACTAACTATAAACGAAAACAAACACCCGCGCGGTTGCGCGGGTCAAAATCTAGTATGTAAATTAATTATCGAGGTATTGGGCGAATCTTATAAACTGAGAATGTCATATCTGGTGCAGTGGTAATCTTGGGTCGTTGCTACGAAAACTCTCTTTCTTCCAAATTTAAACATTATAAGTTTCTCTTTTATCAACGATTGCATACGCGTTGATTGATATATGTACAGTACAGTTCATCATGAAGACTTTAAAGCTTTGGATCTGGTATAATTGGAGATGATGCTCATTGCTCATTCATGCTAGTCTGGTGACGAGCGAAAAGCTCTATAATTCCATGACCCTGAGTAATTCAAATTTAATTATTTAAAGAATGTTCGCAGTAAAAAAGATAGTTTGGTGAAATAGTGTTATATGACATGGGTTGAGGTTAGGGTTGTGAAATAGTGTTTTATTGAAACAATACTTTTAATTAATATGTATTTCTTGTCGGTTAACGCATATTCCCAAATTCGAATTTTAATTATGCATTCATAAAAAAATACTAGGCGATATGCCGCTGTCTGTTAAACAAAAAAACATGTAAAGACCTCCATTATTTAAAGAACAAATTTTAATTAATGGTTACAGTAGCCAATAATGTCTAGGAGACAATTGGGACTTCACATCAACGGTGTTAGTTCGTCTAAAACAACCAAGCAACGTTATGACTAATTAATACCAATGATGATTTAAGATTCTTTTTTTCTTGGCTATATTCGGATTATTATAAAGCTTAAAATTCTATATTCGAAACAAATGAATTGTTTGTTTGTTCAAACTCAAGATTAGTTTAGAGATGATATAAGACATGAAAAGCTAATTTTGAAAGGAAATTGATATTTTGGTCGTTCCAATCGTTCTCTTAATTTTAATTTGATTTATATGGCTCCATTTGTTTATTTCGTATGTCCTATATTATACATTAATATTTTACGGTGTCTCCCAATGTAATGTATGCCCCATTTGACATTCAATTATAAATAATACAGGAAATTATAAAACAACAAACCATATTTGCATTATTCAATGCGCTATTGGCGGTTCAACAACATCAAATTATATTAAAGATAGTTATGTTCCCATGCATGTCAGCAATTTTGCATGATTGTACAAGTGTATGTGTATCTCAGTCTTCTCATATAATTTTTTTAACGAGAAGCGACATAAGTGGCAGAACAGAAAGCCAATGAACGACTCTCGTGAACGTAAACATGAACAAGCAAGCTGCAGTTGCTTATTATAATAACTAATTTGTTAGATATTTAACTAAGGCCTGCAAGAAAAGCGGTTCGTTAGAGTTATTCGAGTTTTCCAAACTGCTTTAGTCGCACATTGTTTCATGGTATTGGGGTTAACTAGAGTGTACGTAGTTTATTAACTGTATAATCAGTGGAACACTTGACTAAATATATGTGCGCTTAATTAGATCGCTTCAAGTTCAAACAACATCATTAAAACACAAGAAGTGTACTCATTTAGTTCGTAATGACAAGTATGTTAGAAGAAAACTATATATGCATATATCGAAATTTGGGTGTATCATGTAGGATTTGAACTCCCTTCTGATGACATAAAGTTACGAGATTTACTAGAGGGCCAGTTTCCGTTTCTATGAACGAAAGTACTGTTTGAAAGTAGATATGATGGTAGATCGATGATGCAGAAGTTCAACGCTACTTTTTATTATTTTTCAAAACTAATATTATACACTCGGGGGGAAATAGTATACACTAGAATATAGAGGAAGACGTCCACACATGAGTAAAGGTTGGTATGGTTGACGCTGAGAGCCGCCCAAATGTTTCTGGTGGCTGAGGAGGAAAGAGCATCGTGGTGGCCTGTTGGGTCACTCAATGCAGTTTAATTTCTTTTAAAAAAATCAATTTTCTTATCAATAATTAAAGATATAAATTCCTTGACTTCTAAAGCGGATTAAGTTTTGGATCGCAGTTCAGTTTGGTATGAACTTATCCTTCAAACTATAATATAAATTTAGAATTTTATCTAATAGTTTGTATATGTGTTGTCGATATATATATTGCTGCATACACCACTCAGATCAGACGCATATAAAAGATATGCATGTTATTGGAAAGAAAAAAAAATTTAGAAGAAATAACTTAATTCTGACATATATTGTTTGTAATACTAGTTGCAATTTATCAACAGATAATAACTAAAAATATTTTATGACTAAAACCGAAAACATAATACATGTGAAAATAAAATAAAATGATAACAACAAAAAAATTAGATAGCAGTATAAATTATCTTAATCACAGTTTTTGCCGTAAGGTGTTGAGATGTGTATACTTTTCTTCATTTGTTTATAAAGATTTGTATATACGTATGTGTTTTGTACATTTACGTAAATATAAAAAGTTACACACACACGTGACTTCCCAATTGCTTGTAGTGTGCTAACCATGACTTCCCATTCCCAATTGCTTGTAGTGTGCTAACCAATCCAAATTGTTTCCTTGACTAGTTGCGAATGAGATACGTGATCTTAGATTAATCTTAACTATGCTTAGCTCTCGGGCAATAGTTAATACCTGGTTAAAACTCGTGAAAACTGTCGAATGGGTGTATAAGAAAAATACCTTGATGATGATGTATGCTCATTCAGTATATATATAGTGACCTATTGAGAATTATTTGTTATCAGTTTATGATGGTAAAAGATCTTTTTCTCCAATATTTCATAATGCGTGTTATGCTGACAAACTGTGCATCAGCTTTTCGTTGGTTTTGTTTTTTTTAGTGTTCCTAAACAACGTATCTTACGTATAGGTGAAACTTTGCAACAAATATTCATATTAACTTCAAAGACTAATTACAGAAAGTATATTAAAACTAAACTTCTCGATTTATTTTATTTGAAAACACCGTTTTGAAGATTAGTCTCCGCATAACTAGTGAAAAGAACTTCACGTTTGTATCTACCGTCTCCGTGTACAAAAAAACAAAGAGATAAAAGTAGAAAACCCTAGAATCAATACATTATTGGTCCATAAGGACCACCAGAAATGAAAACGATTAAACAAAAAAGAAAAGTTAAAATGGTAGGAATCTATAGAAAATGATCAGGTCCTACATTATATGACACCAATATCTTTTCAAAATGAATTCAACATCTTTACAGATTCAGAAACCAAATCAAATTAATATAATTTTGATATTTCCCCTCAATTAGCATATGCATTGTATAGATGCATTGCATGCAACGCAAATTGATAAGTAAACCGGTCAACGAGAGAGTTAATTAACTTTCCAGGAAATGTAGACGGTACACCTTAACTAAAGACCAGAGGGGTAGAATAGTAAACCTTAATCCTAACCGGTAATCGAAGGACACGTAGCAGCATCGTTATCAAATATTAATTGACAATCCCGAAGCCGCAACAAATAAGTCTCTTGACACCTGTCGGTCATTGAACGGAGATTAAACGGTGTAGTTATCACTACTAATAAGGGCAGTTACGTAACTACACATTCATTAAGACCTATATATAAACACTACTCTTTCGGCTCTTTGAACCGGTGGAAAAAACAAGGTTCTGTCTTTACAAAGAGTTTCGTGTTTCACTCAGATTTTGTTTCTCTCTCTCTCTATCTCTCTTCTACTGATTTTTAGAAAGAGAAGCGTGAAAACACCCTTTGAAGGGAATGCAGAGAGATGGTCGGATCATCGCCGGTGAAGACTAAGCTTTGTGATCGGTTTAACCGATCTGTCGGCGGCAGAAACTGCCACCGGAAACACGTCGAAGACGGGTGATCATATTCAACTCTCTCGTATTCTCCGGACATCGAAAGCTTAACTCTTTTTCTGTTTTATTTTTCTTTTTTTTTTAAAAAATCATTGTAATTAAAAAAAAAACTATGGTCGGAGAGAACGGATCTGACGGTGGAGCAAGCAACGGCCTGCTCCACGGACGTTACGAGCTAGGTCGTCTCCTAGGTCACGGAACATTCGCTAAAGTGTACCACGCACGCAACGTAACAACCGGAAAAAGCGTGGCGATGAAAGTCGTCGGAAAAGAGAAGGTAGTGAAAGTCGGCATGGTGGATCAGATCAAACGAGAGATCTCAGTGATGAGGATGGTGAAGCATCCCAACATCGTCGAGCTACACGAAGTCATGGCCAGCAAATCCAAGATCTACTTCGCCATGGAGCTAGTACGAGGCGGGGAGCTATTCGCCAAAGTCGCTAAAGGAAGGTTACGCGAGGACGTGGCGCGCGTGTACTTCCAACAGCTAATCTCCGCCGTCGATTTCTGCCACAGCCGCGGGGTTTATCACCGAGATCTCAAGCCGGAGAATCTATTGCTTGACGAAGAAGGTAACCTTAAGGTCACTGACTTTGGTCTCTCTGCTTTCACTGAGCATTTGAAGCAAGACGGGCTTCTCCACACGACTTGTGGAACTCCGGCTTACGTGGCCCCGGAGGTTATACTGAAGAAAGGATACGACGGAGCTAAGGCGGATCTTTGGTCTTGCGGGGTTATCCTCTTCGTGCTCCTCGCTGGTTACTTACCGTTTCAGGATGATAATCTTGTCAACATGTATCGGAAGATTTACAGAGGAGACTTCAAGTGTCCTGGATGGCTTTCCTCTGACGCGAGGAGGCTCGTGACGAAGCTTCTGGATCCGAATCCGAATACTCGAATCACTATCGATAAGGTTATGGACTCGCACTGGTTCAAGAAGTCCTCAACGAGATCAAGGAGCGAGCCAGTGGCGGCTACACCAGCGGCTGATCATGAGGATCTTGATATGTCTGTTCACAAGTCGAAAGAAGAGACGGAGACGTTAAACGCGTTTCATATCATCGCGTTGTCTGAAGGGTTTGATCTCTCGCCGTTGTTCGAGGAGAAGAAGAAAGAGGAGAAGGTCGAGATGAGGTTCGCGACTTCTAGACCCGCGAGTAGTGTGATTTCGAGTCTTGAAGAGGCGGCGAAGGTTGGGAATAAGTTTGATGTGAGGAAGAGTGAGTGTAGAGTGAGGATCGAAGGGAAACAGAATGGTCGGAAAGGGAAGTTGGCGGTGGAGGCGGAGATATTCGCGGTGGCTCCGTCGTTTGTTGTCGTGGAGGTGAAGAAAGATCATGGTGATACTCTTGAGTATAATAACTTTTGTAGTACGGCGCTTAGACCAGCTCTCAAGGACATATTCTGGACTTCTACTCCTGTTTGATTATTGTCAGCAACCTGTTTAATCTTGTGTGTTTTAAATCCTGTCTGTAATATATTGTTGGGTTCTAGATTCGGTTCTTGATTCTTAAATGAGGTATCGTTTGAAACTTTGAATCGTGTAAAAAGGTTTGAGTCTTTTCATCATTTGTGTCGTTGCCGATTTGTTGCGGCACGAAGCAGAGAATGTCTGTGTGGTGTGTGTTCGTGCGGTGTTAGAATCGTGTCTTAAAAATTCTATATCAATAAATGATATTTATGAGTAATTTAAGAATGTTCAAGGGTCAATTTTTATGCATTCTGAATGTCTCTTTTATTTAATTTTGCATGTCACTTACGTTGGAAATAATAATTGATTAAAACCATCATATTTTATAAACTCTCCAACTTGTGGTACTTAAGATTCATGTGTATACTGATAAGTCATTTGGATTTGAGTGCGTATTAACTTTGATTCTTCTCCTGGTGTATGTACATACATCAGAACAATGGTAAGATAAGGAATAAAGTGTTATTAGATTAGATGCTCACACGAGATTAGCGATTGGAGAAAGCTTGTGATGTAACCAATCAAGTCAGCGAATTCGGCCTAATAAACTTGGCAAAAGGATTTGCTCCAACGTGGCGGTGGTGCCAATAGTATGATATGATTAGGGATAAGATTTTGTTTCTTCATTTTTACACGTCTCTTACATTCGAATGATTATGACATCATCTTTTGTAACTCTCTTTATATGCTCCAATTTACAATGTTTATCGATTCAGAGACACTTAAGATTCATGTATAGTGATGTGTGTTGACGTAGCTCCTTTAAATTTTTATACATCTTAACTTCGTTAAGTATTTTCCTATCTACACAATAGAAGTACAATAACTCATAATATTTTTCAGATAACTGAAACTCATAAAATTTAGTCTAGTAACTTTTAACTATTGGATATATGATTAATGATATGAAAATAGTGGAGTAGAAAAGAAGGTGGATCCGGATAATACTATAAGGAAAAAGAAAGATGAGGTGGGCACCATAACAAAAGTAGAAGTTGCGTGATTGAGATGGATGTTTCATGATGCACCATATTATATAGAAACAATTACACTCAGAGGCAGTTTATAAGTTTTATTAACACAATAGGGCAGTTTCAGCTACTCACACACTTTTATCTAACTAAATTTCATTTTCACTCCAAAACTAACTAAATAACATTGACAGCTAGTACCCATTACACTAACTAAAATAAAGTGGGCCCTGTAACCTTCTTCTTCCTCTCCCCTTTCTACTTTTCTATAATTTTCGTATGAAATCTGAATCTTCCAAATTCATTTTCCAGAAAAATTATCTTTAATCATTGTCTCTTTGTTTTTTAGTTATATTTTGAGATATATTAAGATATATGGTTGATGGTGGTGTAGTGATGATATATTCGACAACAACATTTATGGTAGAAACGTCGGCAACTCTTGTCATTGGAGTACTAGAACTATGTTCTCGTCACTCTGACTCTATATTTTCAACATCTTTACTTTCCCTTTAGCAGTCACAAGAACCTTAGACATCAATGGCCACTTTTAAGTTTTTTGCACCTTTAGTCCTTACAGTTTTGTATATTTTAAATTGTGTATATGTCTATTTGAATTAAACCCCTAACTTCTTGATTGATAATTCCAATCCATCTTTATAATTTCATAATGGTCCTTGATTTTTTATTTCTTTTATTTTTGCCCCCAAACATTCAAAACAAATATTTTTTCTTTGATATCCCCAAATTAATCAATTATTTTATATAATTTTTGTTAACACATATATGCATATGAGATCATCTAAAAACATTCCAAAGTAAACTAAATGAATTAAAATCAAATAGTAAAAAATATTTTGAATTATTAGATAAAAATAACACATAAAACCATGTGTACATCTGTTCTCATATACGCCATCTTCTATCTGACTTGATTTTCTTCTTTTTATTTTTTTTGAAATGTTATGTATGTATAAATGATTTGTTCATTTGTCATATCATATTTTTTGTAAAAAAAAAAGTTGTGTGTACATTACATTTAAATTGTAGATGTGTACACCTAATTTTGTATTATACATCAAAATGATTGTGTACACATTATTTGTTTTTGTAGGTTTTATATATAAATAAGTAAGCCTCTGCGACTTCATGAACTCATGTTTATGTTACACAATCTACGTGTGAATTTTTTTTCATTTTTCCCCATGTACACGCATGGTAGAGGCATCTTTGAAATCTGACTAAACTCAAATATCATCCTTCACATTGTTTAAGATCTCATTAGTGTGTGTGTTTTCATGGTAGGTCTTAGCTTGATTAATATCTGACTGTCTTACATATATACACTATCATATTTGTCGTACACATGTACACCTCCTTATCGTACACACACAGTGAAGATGACGATGATACAAAATGAACATACTGTAAATTTGTGTGCATTCGTTAGTGTACATGTGTACATTAAAGGTCAACGTACATGTGTACAACAAATATGGTAGTACACTTGTGTATAACACTGAAAATTAGGTTACATATATCTTATAGTGTACATGTGTTCAAATTGCCTGATAGTGTCCATGTATACATTTATAGTATCTACATGATTTTGGTTCACATGTTAATTAGTGTACATGTGTTCAAATTAGGTTGAATCATGTCATATATTACTCAAATCATATATAGATGAGATCTGATACATTACCATAATATCACATTATCTAATTGGATAATTTTGTTAGTTTCAAAATGTGTACAACCATATAGTGTACAAGAAAAAACGTTAAGGATAAAAAATGCACAACTAATAAGTTTTGGGTTTAAAAAATAATTATACAAAACATTAAGGACCAAAAGTGCAAAAAACTTAAATTGGCCATTGATGTTCTCAAGCTTCTACAGTGTCGTGACGGTGAAAGAGATGGATGAATGAACGTGTTGGAGGAGATGACAAAAAGACTACGACACATCTGAGATTCGGTGAAGTAGGTGGAAGATAAGAAGCTTTTACACAGATCTGAATTTCTATCAAGTGACGTTGTCCAACTTCTGCATCTTCATCTTCTTTAATAATTAAAACCATTAAAGCAGAGAAAGAAAAGTTTAAAACCATATATATCAACATTTACAGTGACGGCCACTCAATTTCCTCATCTTCATCTTTTTAATCTTCAAAACAATTATAACATAAAGAGAGAAAACTGTTTCTATGTTACATACAAGGAGAAGAAAAATAAAATTAAAAATTGTAAAACCATTTAATTTCAAGAATGCACGTGGTTAGAAAATAGTTAGGATAGTTAGCTTGTAGTTTTAATAAAGTGTCTTAGGAGCAACAACTGCTCTAGAATGTAATAAAAAACTTGAAACTGCCCTACAATGAAAATAACTCTATTATATATTATCGGTTAAACATTTTATTAATAAAGTTTCATCATATTCGACATGTGATCAATTACAGAGATGCACAATTTATTACTTCAAAAAATAACAGTGAAATCAAATATTTCAACACGTATAAACGTCCTAATAAACTTTAGCTATTGGCATTTTTCTTGGTCATTTTAAGAAGCCTCGGATGATGTATTGCAAAAGCTTTAAATTCTCGTAACCAATGTTTTTGATAAAATCACTACAAGAAAATCTGTTTTTAGCCGCGAATTGTTTTTGTAGCTGTGATCGGTATTTTGTAGCTATTTGATCGATAGCTACGAACGACCACAAAATTGTTTTTGTAGCGTCAAGCTTGTGGATAATGATAAAATGTGGCTATTTGTGGCAAACGTTCTACGACGTAACCACAGGCTTATTTTGTAGCTAATATCCACANCACTACAAGAAAATCTGTTTTTAGCCGCGAATTGTTTTTGTAGCTGTGATCGGTATTTTGTAGCTATTTGATCGATAGCTACGAACGACCACAAAATTGTTTTTGTAGCGTCAAGCTTGTGGATAATGATAAAATGTGGCTATTTGTGGCAAACGTTCTACGACGTAACCACAGGCTTATTTTGTAGCTAATATCCACATATAGTGACAAATATATTTGTGGCTATACTAATCTGTGCAACATAATAAATTGTTGCTAATTTGTAGATTTTGTTTAAAAAATATGAATTGTATAATAAATTATTAATTATAAATTTTGTAATATATATACCAATTAATCTATAATATCGTTATTGAGAAAAAATAATATTGACAAAACAAATTATATTTACAAATAGTATTTTATTTTTGATATGGTTTACAAATAATAGCCTGGTTTTGGTTTACAAAATAGGTTTACACATTTGGTTTACAAACTTAAACCTAAACCTAATGAAATTAACCTAGACTTTATGTCTTGGATTGTTTTGCGCCGTCATGACCAAACGTTTGTTTGGAAGTTGGAACTGAAGGATGGTCTTGTTGCTTCGTCGTCTTTAAACCCATCTTGGCCATCACAAGCTTGACCGGCGGTGACGAGTTGACCAACTGAAGAAGAAGCGACTTCCGATTGAAGTTGAGAGCGGCAAGATTTCGAGGCTCGAGCAGAGATCTAGAGATTTTGGTGGAGGCCGTTCATCGAGGTTTGAGTTGAGATGAAGTTGACCGGCATGAAGAAGATGTGAGACTGAAGCTGAGAACGGCTAGATTTTGGGGCTTGAGCAGAGGACTCTGGAGACACGTTGGAGACGCAGAGGAGACGTGAGTTCCGACGAACCAGATCCGGTGGCTAAGGCAGTGAATTCGTTTAAGGACTAAGGAGGTACAAATCGAGCGATGGACGAGAAAGGGGAGGAAGAAAGTGAAACAAAAAGAGAAGAGATGCACATCATCCTCATCTCGTATCTGGTATGGAGGAAGAAGGAAGAAAATGATAGAGGAGGAGGAGGAGATAAGAAAGAAAGAGAAAGCACGTAAAGAAAAAAATATAAACAAAATGAAGCAATCTGGACCATCAGATTGAATTTAATCAAGGGTCCTGATTGTGATCCGCACCTTTAATGTATTACCCACTCAGAAATAAGATGATAACAAACCTTTTTATTTTGAATATATTTTATGATTGGTTATGTCTCACCTTTTTAAGGTTCCACAGTTTTATTTGGTAACTAAAATTGTTTCAGATCGTCGACAAATTTTTTTTGTTTCAGATCAAAATTTTGATTTTATGATTAATGTTTCAAAATTTTCATTTGGTTAGGAGATAAAAATTAGGGGAATATGTATAAGGTTTGAAATTAGGGTTTAATTACTTTAAGAAATAAATGAATGTAATTTATAGTTTAGAGTTTTAGATTAAGTTATAAACTTAAATATTTATGATTTACTAAATAACATATTTATTTATAAAAATAATTTAAGTCTTTGACATTAGATATATATATATATATATTTATATATATATATATATTATATTTGTTTATGGTTAAGAGTTTGTGGTATATAATAATTATAATTTAAGTCTTTGACATTAGATAGATATATATATATATATATTATATTTGTTTAGGGTTAAGAGTTTGTGGTATATAATAATTATAATTTAAGTCTTTGACATTAGATATATATATATATATATTATATTTGTTTAGGGTTAAGAGTTTGTGGTATATAATAATTATATTTGAAACTTTTTAAAGTTTGTTATAAATTGTTGATTTTTTTGGACACTATGTTTATCTTTAATGACTTGTATAATTTAAGATTTAAATTTATTATCAAGGAATAAAGGTTTAGGGTTTAGAATATGTTTAGAGTTTGAGATATATTTAAGGTTANTGGCTAACCGCAACAAATTTTCTTCAAATGGCCACAAAATAAATTTTGTAGCTATTTAGTTACAAAAATCTACAAAATAACTACAGATTACAGATTTCAGTTAATGGTGGCTGTTTTGTAGCTATTTGTGGTTTTAAAACAGCCACAAAATGTTTTTTGTGGCTAATTTGTAGCTAAATACTATTTTTCTTGTAGTGAATGTCACTCAGAAATGTTGTATTAGGATATCAGTCACTTTTAATAGCTGTTTTAAGTTGATTGATAACTGATTTGTAACTGATTAAGCGATTAAAAAGTTGTGCTTAGGTTTAGGGAATACAGCTCAGTTGATGACAGAAAGTTGTGGTTCAGCTTTGTTCTGTAACTGACAATTTGGAAGCACTAGAAATACTGTAAAGAGTAGTAATTATATAAGAACTTTTTGGCATTTTAACATCCATATCATATTAACAAAATTTAAGAACTTATAACTGAAAAGGCATTTTAAATGTATAAGATGTCTCACGTATTCATATATATAGTTGAAGTACGAATTATCATAGCCTTGCAACAAAAAAGGAAGGATACGTTTACTTTTGAAACTTGAGAAATCATGGGTCATATAAAGTTATGGTGAGAATGATCGACTAGAATGATACAGCCACATGGGTGTTAATTATAAGGTTTATACTTCTACTTGATTTTAATAATTAAGAGGAGACATGATCACGAAGATATTGGCTTTGGTTCTGTCCACAGAACTCAAAAAATGCCACCAATATGGTCCATATGCATGTGACTACCGTTGATCTTTGTCCATGTGGTTTCTTATCCGATCTTCTTGGAATTGAGATGATGTCTTGTGTTCGAATAATGACACTATCAAATGGATGGTGTAAAATTACTGGATCATGAAAAAAATGTAGTGAATAATATATTGATCTGATAGAATAAGCAATACAACTAAATGATCATCTTGAAAATTGTGGTGTGGCTATAATATCTATCAAATTCGACTATTTGCTGTCTTCAATTCATATATGAGTGTATATGTATTATGTTTTGGGATTTAAATTTGAATTATTACACAATATTAATACAAACAGTATTTTTTTAATGTTAGTTAGCAGTATATACAGTTAACAAAACATGGCAAAAAATAATTGCGCACGGGGCTTAAACCATGTAAACCACACCGTCTCTCACCGATTACAAGTCAAACAAAATTCGTGAATGGTGACTAACGTGGTTGGACCAAATAGCACCACATTTGTTTTTTTATAGAACACTGTTTTCATCTCACCGTTACATATAATTGGTACCTTATGCGTGTAGATAATTTGTTATTTTGTCATTATTTAAGTTCACATCTACTATTAGTTTAACTAATGACATTAGAAAAAGAGTCGTGTTTGGATTTAAAAATAAAACCTTATTGTAATATCAATCAGCCTGATATGTGTAAATATATTGTTGTCGTTCAACGATGGAGTGCTTCAATTTGCATGTTGATATTTGGTAAATACAGAGAAAAAGAACAAATAGACTTCTTTGTCTGTGATTGTGCATCGATGTAACATTTTAGCAACTTGCCAATTTATTATTATAATTTCCTAAATGTCGAGAAAAAAACTTCGTAAATACTTCTTTTGCAAGGAAAATAATAGAGAGGGGAATTATATTTCATTTTTCAGTGGTTGATATCTCTTTTCTTCGTATTGGTCGTGCTGTTAAGCATATGCATGTGGGATCTGTGGGACTAAGTCAGGAATCTGCAGTTGTATATGATTGGCTTTAGTGATAGCAGTTCGCTAAAACACAAGAAGGATTTATGTACATATATGATAAATCCAAAAGTTTATCAGTTTTACCTTTGCTTCTGAAATGGGTTATCAAACATAACCACAAAGCATATTGCGCCTCTTTTTCGTTTACCATTTGCCTTGCTCATATAACTTTGAACTATTAGTATGGAAAGTTTTTTTTATTAAGACTAGAGTTCATATCATTAGAATCCAGGACGTGTGGGATCGGTCACGGTCGACTGTATGGCCTTGTTGAATTTACATATTCCATAGCTTCATCAATGGGCCTTACTTGAGCCCATTGGAGGTGCTTTTGAATTCGATCGTTCACCGTTATTAATAATACTTCAAGAGATCAACCACCAATGCAATAAGCAACTAGGCCGAACAATCGACAGAATAACTAATGTTTATGAGAGTGCGTGTTATTTTATTTCACATACACTACAAAACGGGTCTGTTTGGTACACAAACATGTTCTTAAAAATGTAAAAGAGACTCAAAATAATCAAGTTTGTAAATTAAACTATCACCTTAGGAAGCTGAACAAAAAACCATCAAGGTAATACAACTCGCAAACCCCCCGAATGTAGCACCATATTGTGAGATGGAACTTAAAAATTTGTTGATTGGTTTGATGACAAGACCATATAGGTTTTTGATAACATGTTGCAGTGTATAAACAAGCATCTTCTAAGAGTCTTGTGACTTATGAGACGCATGTGATATACAGCTTAGTCCCACTCCCACCTAAAGTATTTCTAGTCGCATTAGAAACTATAAATAGAGATTGATAGACATACAAAGGGAGACGTGTACACACACCCTGTTTGAGTAAGAAAAAAGGGGGAATTTTAAAACGTGGACAAATGAGACGTAGATAAGTGTTATGGAGCTATGAAAAATAAGTGAGATTGCTTTCGAGTTTTCATAGGTTTTAAGAACTCGAGATGTCCCTAACTAGTTTTCTTCTTTCCCATCATCATTCCTTCATTTTCTTGTTTGTTTGTTTTAGTTCATATGTTTCCATCTTGTCACATACACGTAAAAGTACAAAGCCTAATTTATCACGTGCGAAAGAATCCAAGAAATAGTTACTTGTGTTGTTGATTAATTTCATAATGTTTATAGAAGCATCCCTAATCTAGTGGTTATATTACTTGATTTGTGCTTTTATTAATCATGAATATAACATTTATTACCAGCCCAAATCAAGTGTGAGTATACTTGTACCAGGATCCTTTCGGATAAAAATGATAAATTTTGTTTTCAATGCATCTCTCATAAAAAAGGAAAACCCTATTCTGATTTTTACCGAATTCATTTAAGTAGGACATACACCATATGAACTATTGGTCACTGATTTGATCTAAGCTCAAACAAAAATTTTGTTTTCGTACTCTTTTGTCTCATAGTTTTCCTGTTGTCTTTGAGAGTAAATACAAACTTCAAATTAATTGGTTGTCCTCGTTCTCACAGGCTCTTCTTAAAGCACACGTGGTTCATATATATCTAATCCTTCATGATGCCTCCTCTTCTCTGTTTATATTATAGATTAATGATATGTTTTATTACAAGATCAAACTGATCTGAAACCAAAAAAAATATACTTAGTCGAGTTGGGATAAAACAAAATTGTAGTTTGTAGATCGAATAAGCCAAGAACATAAATATGGCTTTTAGGTTTTCTTGTGATCTGTTGAGAATTGAGAAAATGATGTACTAAAAGAAAACACGTGGTTGGTGAACACAATAAAAGGCCTTCAAATGTCGACATAAGGTACAAACCAAACCAATACATCCACAGTCACAAAACCGAAAGCACAAAAAGGAAGAGTGTCCAGTGGTGGAGATTCTATCTTCTTTAGTCTCCAAATTCAAACTCAAAACAAGAAAGAGAAAAAATCATGAGCTCGTTGTGTTATATTTAAAAAGAAAATCAACCCAACATACGGTACAAAACACCAACCATTTACACAACGCATAAACAAACCCATCTAAAAGAGTTAACATCACAAAAAATTTAGTCAAAAAGAGAGGCAACGTTATCTTATTTAATTTTATGGCTATGGGTCAAATTATATATTTATAAAGTTTGGGAAATAACCACTAGTCTGCTACACTATTGTACTATGTACTAGTGTGAGCTCATTATAGCTATTATTGTCTCAAGAGGACAAAATGATTAATTCTTTTGACAAAATGATTAATTAAGCATCGTTATCGAAATCTATATTTTAAGCATTAGTTAGTACAAAAAATGCGTCACCTGATTTGATGGTGCAGTTTTAGATTTCCAATGTTTTAACTTTTATCTTTTAAGAACTCTACATTCCAGATAGAGGAAAAGCTGTTTCATACAGGGTTATATTTCTCTGTGTGACGAAATAAATTTATTGTGGCATTAGAGGGGATATAACATAGAGTTATACTGATTGTTACTTTTTTTGACCAAAACAACCGATCATTATGGAGGTGGGAACAAAGCTACTAGCCATCACATATACAGTTAATAAAATGCTGAAAAAACACAGTTAATATCTTGCATAATGATTGGATGGATGTAATTGCAGATATGTATTTCTAAAGGTATGGTGAATCGCTAGAGATGTTACTCGTAAACAATTATATAATTTTCAATCAGATTGGTTGTCTAAAAAAAATATCATTCACATTTATTTGTATAGTTATCGATTAATAATACACAAGGGAAAACAAAGAACAGAGATCTAGAAGTTAAATAGAAGAAAGACATGCGGATCTATAAGATTATTTTCTATGTATTTCCCTATTTCTATTTCTAAAATAGAATATTCTAAATAAAGATGTGTTTTTTTCTAATATTCTTCTATTTTTACTCTAAAAATAAATATTTTTAAAGATTCTATTTTAATTTTACCACAAGTACCTTTTATTTATAAAAATTAAATATTAACTCTATTAAGTTTTAATTTCTACAAGAGTTTCATAAAATTATGATTTTGTTTCAACAAAAAAATTATTAATTAGATAAAAAGTGTGATTCTATGTTTATAAAAACTGTATTTTCCAATTAAAATAATTACTTTAGTTATAGTTATAAAAGTTTTAAAATTAAAGGACTGTTATAAAAAAAATGACTCTATAATAAAATAATTCTATTTTCTCTTCTATAAATAGAAGTGAAAATAGCAATCTCTATTTTAAAGGTGAATACAGTAATGAAATATTTTTTTATTATAACATTTTTTAATAACAATAGGTTGGAGATGCTTTAAGAGTATATCAAATCCAAACCTATTTTTTATATTTTTTTTGTAAATTAATATAATTCTATTTTATAATAAATTTGATTTGATTACTTATTCTATTATACAGTAAGCCAATAAAAGTTATTTTATAATTGAGTTTACCGTATAGAGTAAATCTAATTTATTTTAGAGCGAATTATAAAGAAAAAAAAAGAATAATATTGGAGATGGTAAGATTGAGATATCATCTTCTTCTTTTTTTTTGTTCAAAAGATTGAGATATAATCTTAGTTCTAACTATTCCTCGTCATTCATCCCTCAAGTCAGTTCAGTAGCTGTACAATGTACCATTGCCATCAATAATTTTGGTTTAAAATATTCAATTCTGAGTTAGTGACTTGCATCAGTTTATCTGACATAATTATTGAGCATGATAGTGAATTTACTAATGGACGATTAAAACGACTCATCATGATTAGCGTCTAAAACGGAAATTCGAAACCTGGCCCAAATTGAGAAAGAAAAAACTTTTAAAATGCAGCAATCTGAACGTTGTGTATTCACATTATGTAACTTTTTCTCAATAATTCATTTAAGATATTAAAAACCAAGATGGTTGCTGATTGGAAAACAAAGTAAATGGTAAGCCCAATCAAATATGATAGATATCTTGTTTAGCTTCTCGTCAACTACTGGCCAAACTGAATTATTCGATTTTTATAGTTTACTTGGTTTTTTTTATATTAACAATTCATTTTCCATGAAATTATACCATAGACCGCATTTTTATTTTTAGCCAAACAAAAGTGAGATTTATATATTTTATATATGATAAAAGGAAGTGTATATGATCAGAAAAGATTCACGAAACATATAGTTTCAATAGTAATGTCTTTAGATTTAATTGGTGGTTGTAATTCCCAACCATCACAACTCGACTGATCAAACTTCAGCCGTATTAAAATTACCAACCAAGCAATTAGTTGGGTGAGTCAGTCGTCTGATGTTTTAAAAGCTTTATAAATCGAGTGAAATCATGTGAAAACACTCTATCGAGTGAGTTGTTATTCAGTTTGAGAGCAAACAATATCCTCGTTTGTTAGTTTTGAGATAATTAATTCAAAAATGGAAACGGTTAATTTGATGAACAAAGATTATTAAAGCTTTCGTATAGAAAGGCTTTTTAGATGGATCCACAAATCACCAGAAAATCTCAACGGGTTAATACCCATATCGCATTTTTTTTTGGTCAAACCCATATTGCATTTCAAACTAAAAAAATACTCAGCAAAGATTTGTCTAGAATTTTTCTATTGATTGTTGTCTCACTAGTAGGGCTTAGCTTCCTGGAAACTCTATTAGTCAAAAGGTTCTCAATAGTCCACATATGATTGAAATTGCTTTTGACCTAATGGTTGTTGTAATAAGGAAGCTAGCCGATGTTTAGGCGAATTAGTTTAATTAAAATAGTGTAAAGCCTATGCTTAAACAGTTCCAGTTTTTGATAGTGTTAAGTGTTAACGCTTTATCAGGATGGCCAACAAAGAAACTGAATGTTAACACTTAACCGCATGTTCACCAACGAAATCTATAATAACTGATTGGGTCTTCATTTTACAAATTGGCTTATTATAGAATGAAATGTTGAACTCATCAAATTAATAGAAATAGGAAAAAGTAGGTCTGGCAGAAGAATTCATTGGACAAAATAGTCACACACATTACACATACGACTTTTTTCGCCGGCTGTGTTCCTCACGCGCCACCTTTGGAAAACCCTGTTTAAATGAAGACCACAATCTGTTTACGGATTTGACCCACCAGGTGGCTCTCTTATCCAATCACTTCAGACCACGTGTCAGAAACCCTCTAACACTCTCTTAACAAAGATTGGACACAAAACAAAACAAAACAAGAAAAATTAAAAGAAAAGTGAAAGGAAAAACCACAATCTCCGCTGTCTTGGAACCCTTTTCTCTCACCTTCTCTCCGTTCGACCTTTCTCCCTCTATATCTCTTTATATACCGACTGTGTGGCCTTTACAGTCTATGCAAAGAAGAAGAAAGCAATACTCATCAATATACAAGATCTCCAACGATTGAATTTAGGGCTCTCTCGTGTATTCATTAGGGTTTTAAGAGATCTGTGAGAATTTGAGTCCACAAGTGGGTTTATTGAATTTAAGTTGTTATTAGAAGGAGGTGATTGAGGAAATGCAACAGAGAAAAGCTGACAGAAGAGAGTGAGCACATGCAGGCACTGTTATGTCTCCATAACTTTGCGTGTGCGTGCTCACGGCTCTTTCTGTCAGTTGCCTGATTTCTCGCTTTCTCTCTCTCTTTCTTCTCTCTATCATCTACATATCACTTACCTTCTTATCATCTCTTTTGTTGTGCACTTGGCTGGTGATGTGGATAAGACTGATGCCCTTTCGTTATCATTTTGTTACATGTATATATTTTATATTTTCTTGTTTTGGTTTTGAAGTGGGTGTTACGCTTAAGAATGTTTGTTCTCAGGCAATTTGGTGGAGCAAAGCTTAGATTTTTTATATATTTGGGTTTATGATAATATAAACTTTTAAGTGTGCTCTATTAGTTGTTTTCTTTTAGTGGATCTAGGAAATGCGCGAGTTTTGATGATCATGAATCCTCCCACCGGTACATATTCTTCTCAAAGAATATTAATTAACAATTGCTTGTCTCTTTGTCTTTATTTATTTTAGGATGTAATCTGTGATCTTATTTCTTTTTAGTTTGTTTGTTAAAAGTTTCTGCATGTTGAAATTCTCTAATGTTGCATCTGTTTTTCTCCTTATATTTTCTTTCTTTTCAGTTTTTAGAAGCCAAATGTGGCTTTCAGGTTCACCAAAAGCCATAAATGATGGAATTTCGTGAATAGTGATCTCTCTTTTCAGTTCTATTTCATGTAGATACTAGTTCTGTGTCGTTTCAATGGGAATGGGAAATTTTCTAATAAGTAAGTTGGTAATGAACCACTGAAGCTACTAGCTGTTTGTTCTTAAAAAGTATTTCCTCTATAATTTCCTTTTTGGTGTTAGGTTTGTACGGATTAATGCTACTTGGTGGTGCATTGAAGTCCATCTTGGAATGTGATGTAGGAGTAGGTGAAGGAGATTCGCTTAAATTGATTTCTCTGCAAGTTGTGATCCAACTAAAAAGGTTGAACCCTATACCTAAGCCTTTTCTATTACACATCCTTTGTTCTTGTAAGTTTTTTCACTACTGCTAAATTTGCTAGGAAATAGATTTCGTTGCTTGTTTTTTGCTTTCTTCCAATTGCAAAAATGTTTTTAACTTGAAATTGTTATCTTATATGGTACCCCAAAAAAGTTGTAAATGTTATTTTATATTCGATTTGCTTATTTTCTGTTGCCAAATGATGATTAAACTGTTATTCTTTACTGAAATAATTGGTCTAATCAAAGTGAGGATTGAATTGTTATTCTTTACTATATTTCATCTTATGTTTATTCTTGTTGGTTTCATCTTTTTGTTTTGCTGACCAAAGCTTGTTTTTTTGTCTTAATGATAATTTTTCACCAAACTCTAGTGCTTTGTTATTGGATGCCTAATTTTGCAGTCTTTAGTTACTAAAGGCATTATAATGGGTTTAAGCAAGCTGGTGTTTTTTCTTTATCCAGGATATTGATTTTATAGGGCATTTTGTTAAAGTCTTTTTGGTTCTGTGAAATTGGTGAACCATACTTGTGTCTAATGTTCTTCACTTTGAAATCCATAGTTGACCTCGTGTACTAAATAATAGTGTAGGCGAAAATGTAAAACCTAATTTGTTTTCTCTTCTGTTGCTTGATTGACTATATCTCATCAAATGATACTGTTCGCTGGTTGATCTCTAGCTTTGTTGTGCAGGCTTATTCTTAAAAGTATTCGATTTTTTTTTTTGTCAATTGGATGCATGGATCAAACCAGTGACAGTGGTGTGTTTTTTTTCCGTGGATTGGGTAGCTGGATTTATTGTAATCATGTTCAGTTGTTCACAGTATGTATAAAAGAAGACTGTTGTGTCTGATGAAATCAAATTGAAAATATGGTTAATTACCTGTTCTAGTGTCTTAATTAAGTGCTTCACCTTGAGATCAGTAAAGGAAGAGTGTCTTAATTAAGTGCTTAACCTTGAGATCAGTAAATGAAGTGCAAAACAGATAACAAGTGGAGATGCATTAATTTTCCCTGTACATCATCACAGTCTTAAGTTTTGTCGCCAGCTTCTTTTCCTTAGCTTGAATATTCATGCTTTTATACAATATAATCTATATATAAGGCAGACGTTAGAAATTGCATGTATTTGTGTTTGTATTTGTATTATGATGACTGTGTTGTTTTTGCTGATCTTCATGGCTTATATTCAGATACTTGCTCTTGAATTCATATAATGAGTGAGTTCAAATGATCCTCAGACGTCACAGATACTGTGAGGGGGGACAGAGATGATTAATTTTGTTCATAAAACTGTCTGAAAGATTCCAAATATATCTTGTTTTGATATAGAATATCATGTTTTCATAGCCAGAGAGTAAAATGTAGAGGCAGAATTAATCAACCATATCTCAGATATAATGTGTGATGCTATCTGATGTAGTTAGGTTACGTTGTACTCCTTTTGATGCATTACCAGCTAAGCTATATATACTGATTGTCCATAGATAAAAAAAACAAAAAAAAAACACCAAATTAGATTTGTGTGGATCCAATCACTCTCCAACTGTTGATATATGCAGATAGATATAACTTTGAACAATCGTTTATACTTCATTACTTTTCGTAGTTGTAAGTGTGCTAAGGGCAGCTATAGCACAAGTGGTGTTAATTCTTGCTGTGCGAGTGGGTTTACTAAGCTGAATAAGATCATGTTTTGTGGATTTGGGCATTGTCATCACCAAAAGACCTATGCAAGAGAACTTCCCACGGTAAAGCAATAAGTACCACCTGATTTTGTGTGTTTTATTGTTTTCGCAGCAGAGTGAGATCAAGATCAAGGATATCTAAATTTCAAGGTTGGAAGTGTGTAGCAATCAGGTAAAGTCATTGACGATAACATAAGGGAAAGAGAAACATTCATGTCACTACCTCATTTTGATCCGTATTGCATTATGAGTTTATCAAACTGCAATCACTCAGTTATCGAATTTCTGAATTTAAGATCTTATGGTGGTTGATATATAATATATAGAGATTCTTAGATCATCATTGATTTTGTGGGATTATTGACTTGAAACTGAAGATTGGCAAGAGCTCTTGTTGCTTATTCTACTCTATGATCACAGATGCATCAGTTTCATCAGCTTAAGCAACCTTCCTTATTCTCGCCTCTCTGCATATGATATGATACAAATATAGAGAATAGTTCTGAGGTAATAGTCGATTTCTTCTCTGCTTTTTGTAGTTAAGAACTTGGTTCATGTCGATGGTGTTGTCAATCGAAGGTGTGTGACATACAAGCATATTAACAAATTTGGAATACGGATTATGTTTGTTAGAACATGGAATTGAACTTATATGGTGATATATTAGTTAGCATCTATGAGTTTCATGTATTTTTACCTTGATGTATTGGATCTACTATCTGACTAGACTCATACAGTGTTGAGGAAAAGTGGTTCTTCATCTCGTCATATAGTTTCTTCTTTATAGTCTTTTGCCCTAGGTCCATAAACCTAAACCATTTCATGCATTTGCTCTGATTCCTTCCTTGAAACAACATATTCAAAAGAGTAGCTAAATTGTTATCTTAGATATTTTCTTATGTGAACTACATTTTACATGTCAATGATGTTGAATTTGTCATCTTTTACATAGAACAAGGGGTGTGCAGTCTTTCTCCTAGGTCATGGCGTAAAGATGATACCGGCTAATTATGTCATAAGAGGGCTTCATTAGCGGTCTAATTCTCAGAAACAGTAAAAAGGTTCGATCCTGTTCTCTTCTCATTTTCACAGCAACATGTGTGAGTTTATATCATTTACTGATGTTAAGGTTTTTTTTCCCTTTTTCAAGAGTTACTCTTAGAGAATCATGGATTTGTGGACTGGTCTTGTTCTTACTGATTAATCTTTAAATCGAGAGCTTAGGTGTTGAGCTAAACACATAATCACCAAGCTAAATGGTTAATCAGTATGCTGGCTTAAAGAACTGATTCATCTTAGACCGGGTTAGATATAATACGGAGAGTAGTCACCAGTATTTAGGCTAGTTGACAAATTTTAGAATATATGTGTGATTGCGTTGCTTGTAATATTTGCACCAATTTAAGGTAAGTGACGAAATGGAGTAGTTTAATTTTGAAACTCTTGTTACAATCAAACTTAGATTGTTGTTAGAAAATCACAAGGAAATGAATGGTTAGTGTGGAGTTAGTAGCCACCCACTCGTTAGATCAAACCGTGTCCCACCCTCCTTTCCTTGTAAGCCTAATACTTTCAAACTTCGCCGTGATTCCTTTCCCATCTGCTTTTAGCTCAAAGTAAATTATATATTTAAACATTAAGTCAATGCTCATACATAACAATATAAAGAATAAATAAGATTTTGCTATCAGACTAATTTATTCTAGAGAGAATACAAAACTAACTAATCCAGTCTTAGGAGGTTACTCTATAAGTTGTATACTAATTTTTCAATCCTCTTGTCCGATTTTCGAGCTATTTTGGCGTAAATGATCATCATTGACATTTCTTTAATTAGATGGAATCAGCTTTCCTATGTGAAAGACATACAGTGCAATATAGGATTCTATAATGTATCCGCATGATCCGTTTCGATTTAATCAGAGTATACTTTATACATCATATCAATTGGATTAGATGGAAATTAACTTTATAAACCATTGTAGATTAATACAAAACAACAAAGGAAAACATGAGTGTGCATTGATAGTGGTTTGTAGTAGGTAAAAGACAGATACAAAACAAATACGGTGTCGTGCTCCAAAACGCAACCCTTATTCTCTCTAGACTTTGACCATAAAAACCACCTATCCATCCCACTTGTCCCTTGTCTCTGTTTCCCACTCAGCCTAACCCCCGAAAATAGGAAAATTAGTTTCAAACCGCCGTTATCACGGCTTGGAAACTGAGGAAGCGTCTTTAACGTTTACCAACGAGGCACCGTTACCGTTAACGACTGATGTAGTAGCTGCGTTAGGAGACAAAGGAACGCCAGCTTCTTTAACGGCTGAGATCAGAGGATTATTACGGGAAGGACAAGTGGCGGTTGAGATTGTGGTAGCCAAGGATATGGGCATGAGGCATAGACCTTTGCCTTGTAGGTACTGCATGGCCGATCCCATGTCCTCTTCCATTAGCTTTGCCACTTGGTGCTCCGTCATCTTCGCCGTCGTGTGATTCTCGTCGGAGGTGTTTTCGTTGGACCCACCAGCATCCTGAAAAAGTTATAAAAATTAAATTTGTTTTGTAAAAAGCATGAAAAGCAAAACCCTAAAGCTATGATGTCAAAATCGAAGGTTTAGGTGAAAAATCAGCACGCGTGCTTTGCATTTTTTTTTAGTTTGTTGTTTTGTCTTTTTTACTCTTTTCGGAAAACTTTTATTTGGTGTTAGAAAGTCGAAACCAAAACTACTTTTAACTTGTCTCTTCTTTAACCAAATCAAGAACCTCCATCATAATATAATAATCTATTTCTAGTAGCTGTGACATAAATGATTAAATCTCATTCTAATGTTTCTAGTGATTTCGTCGTCTTCATCATCATGTACGAAAATGATACGAACGTGCGAATAATAAAATGCGATTTATATGATAACTCACCATAAGAAAAAATATACTAGTATTTGACTTATATGATAACATAATTATATCTAGTCTGTGATACTTTTTTTCTAATCAACATTTTGTCCATGATTAGAAACTAAAAAGAAATAAAAATAGCTGAATTACCTCATGAGAAGAAACAGAAGCAGCAGCACCTCCCAATCTACTCATGCTTAGTACCTAAATATATAAAAAAATTTAAATAAGGTTACTAAGTTCACCGTTCTACATCTTAACTATACATAGATAAAATATGAGAAGATTACTATTTGTAAATTCCAAAAGATAAATAACTGCAAAAAGATAGAGAGAGGGAGCATAAGGAATTTAAATGGCAGAAGTCCATACTCAATTGATTACATTTTGTATTGTCAAACTCAGAGGTAACGAAGCTTCCATTAATATATATATAGATATTTTTACATTAACTTAAAAAATTATCAGAGAATCACCTTGACTTGGAGCTGTAAGAACTTGACATAATCGATAATCTCATCGAGCATTGATGCTTTGTCTGTCTGTTAATTATTATTTTAAAACAATAGAAAAAAAAACTCGTTAGCTAGAGATCCTACATCTGTTTGTTACTTACTTTTTATTTTAACCTAATACTAAAATAATTAATCAGTGTTTAATCATTTGGTTGTATAAAAGTCCAAAGCTCTGTGTATTAGTACTAAAATAGTACTAGCATTTGTGGTCCAAGTTATGAACTCCAAGACGAAACACACATCATCAATGTGATTCATATGATTAACACATTATTCAATTCATGATACATTTAAGAAATGTATACACCAACTTGATTGGAATCCCCTTTAATTAAGAAACTTTACTAACCGTGGACATAGATGATCGAAATCAATAGTATCAATAACTTAAACTTACCTTGTTGCCATTAGGGACAAGTTCTTGAAGAGATTTCATCCTTTCCGCTATTCTCTCTCTTCGTAACTGGTCCATAATTTCAAAATATTTCAAATAATTACCCCAAACATATGTAACTGCACAGTTGGCTACATACAATTTTCTTGGTAACTGAACACGAATAACGAGGAAAAATAGAAGAAGAAAAAAAACGAACCCGTTCTGCGATACTGTGAGGATCAGTGGCTTGACCTCTTCTAGCTCGGACTTTAGGCTTAGTCGTCTGAGTCGTCACGGCCGTTCCACCGGTGGTGGTTGACGCCGTCGCCTGAGAGTGCGTTTGTGTGTGACTTTGTTTCATAACTCCTCCTCCGGATCCCTGAGGGAAGTGGAAAGGAAGAGATCCAGCGGAGAAGCCGTTGTAGAGAGCGTTAACATCAACGGTGTCGTTTGGATTGTGGTGAGACAAAGGAATCATGGTGATTTGGTTTCTTGAATCAACGTCGTGATGGTGAAAGGTACCGACGGGGGAGTCTGAGGTAGGAGGAGGAGCGTCGTCGTCGAGTACGGAGGAAGGCCAAGGAGCGGAGGAGGCGAAGATGTTTTGGAGGAAGTCATCGTGGTCAAAAGTTGCATGAGATTGGAGATGATGAGGTGAAGAAGAAGAAGATGAAGGAGTTAGAAGAGATGATGAGTTCATAGCTTTCTGCTTCTTTTCAAAACTCCGATTTGAGTGAGGGTTTGTTGAACATGTAGAGGTGGTTTACGGCTTTTATGGTGTGTTTAAGGAGGGATAAGGATGGTAATATTGGGAGTTTATAGGGTCATAAGAGTAAAAGCATACGTTAACATTTTTTTGTTATATCAACTTCAAGATAATAAAGCAGAATAACACTTTTGGGAATGACAACTATTGAAACATATTAAATTCGGACATGTAACATAAATGCGTAAAGTCATATAATCATGTAGCTCTCTGGTTCATCTCGAGATTCTACTGTTTACCAATTGTCGCCAAGATCACAAACATGCTATCCCCATTGACGATACTTGTGTTTTAGAATAAGTATCAACAAAAAGATCACACTTCTTATAGTAGATGGTTCTATTTATATCGATACAATATTTCATCCGATGAACCTGTAGTGTTCTAACGACATTGTTAATGTTGAGAAATTTGGGATTTTCTTAAACAGGTATGATACTGAGTATATATCATCATCACCACGAGTACTGAGTATATAGTGTTAAAGTTTACAAATCCTAAAAGATTCGTGTTTTTCCTTACTAATACTATATAACATGAGAGATATGACCATTTTGTTTTCATTTCTATTGGTCTAACATTCTATTGTCATATAAGTGTGCCATCTATTGTCTTGGAATATAAGTTATAATATAATATGTTGATCAATAATGTTATAACCCATGCACAATAATATTAAGTATAATATTTCTTAAGTTTGTAAGCTCCCTCTATTCCATAGATGATTTGGTATTTTTTTGTCATTTGTTAATGGTATTAAATTATTAATGATAAAATTATAATAAAAATTTGAAACAAAGAAATTTCATTTTGTCATTTCATACAAAATTTCAAAGAGCGATTAATGCATTGAACAAGATTTCATTAAGATTTAGTTGTATAGGGAATATATATTACAAGGATGCATGATTAAGCACATGGGACATTCTGAGTTTTGCACAAACTCACAAGAGGTAGAGATGGGCTTTAATTTAATACACTTCCCATTTATTAATTGCAATGTTGGTAAGCATTGATGTACTACACAACAGATAGATATATAGATCTACAATCTCATATAACACAATAATCATTTCTGTTTTCTGCTTAATTAATAATGTAGATCATATGGATATGAAATCAGTTCTTTATGAATGAAAATTTTGAGCGTTTATACATATAGACGGTGGGCCATAATTTTTATTGGGCTAAAGGAAACTTTGCAACATTAATGGGCCTGCTTATTGGGCATGCGTAAGCATACGAGGTATGTTTTGAAGGACAACAAAAGAGAGATTTAAAAGCGAAAGCAACTGCAAACTTATCGTGTGACAATTCAAGGGTACTATTACCACTCATGTTCATCCACGAATCTTTCGTGTACGATGGGATCTCATCTTTTATTTATTTTGTTCCGAATAAGAAATAATTGTTGGCCCATTGAGTCAGCGACATGACATGTTCATCATTTTCTTACAACCACATAAGAACCTCTAACAACACAAGAACCTCAAACTGTTCTTCATTTTCTTTTGATTCTCGCCATTTTTCTAAAGAAAGTAATCTACTGTTTGTGTAAGGGATGAAGCAATCGTCATGGGGTTGCACAATCTTCATCCAATTATCTCTCTGTCTCATCGTCTATGTGTCTCTGCATTTGGGTCACCAATCTTTGTCATCAAACAAAGATGGTGACAATGCCGGAGCTCTAGATCTCCATTTCATCTCTGTCTCCGGTGGTTTCAGGCCTCCTCACCGGCAAACTCGCCTTCTCAAATTGGTGTGTGTTTCTTTTCTTCTTTCAGTGTGTGTTGTTCTGTGTTTCGGTTGGATCTATGCAATGTGTGTAGTTATCAAAGGCATTGGTTTCAGTATACAAAGTTTGGTTCTTTATAGAATTTCTAGCCTCCCCAGACTGAAAGATTGTGTCTTTTAATTAGATCACAGTCTTGGTTCCACTAGAAAGGAGAGAGCAGCTTGTTTTGTTTTGCTTCTTCTTAGTGTTGTTGATTCGGCCTTTACATTAGGCAGTTTAATTTGAAGGACATAAGGTCTTAAGATTATATGTTTCCTTGGTAGGTAAGCGATTATTGTACTGATGTTGTGTTATTGTTTTGATGGAATGAAGATGGAGAGAGTTGCGGAAACTTACAAGGCTAAATTTGTGGTGAGCACAAGTGAGCATGGAGAAGAAAATCTACTCCTCCTAAATGTCAGCTCTCTATCTCAATCTACTTTTTTGCTTCCTTGAATTGTAAGGGGTCTCAGTAAAATGAATGTCTTGATTTTTTTGGCAGGATACTAGAGTCTCATCTTCACTGAAACTTCCATGGTAATTTGATCTTGTGGAACAAACCCTTTTAGCTAACTTACTTCAACAGTAAGACTGATCAATGTTATGTAATTATAGGTACAGTATGAAGAAAGGATCTGAGAGTTTCAGAGAGCACATCGAGTTGCCTTTTGGTGGATCCTTGGATGTTGTTTTTGTAGACACTGGCTCGTTACAGAAGGTAGAATGAGCTTGTTTATGTGAATTTGAAAGAAAGACTTTGCTTCTGTTTTCTTTGTTTCTTTTGTCTGATTAATAATTTCACTATTTTACTGCAATTCAAGCAAATGATGAGTGGAGCACTGAATGGCTCGATAATCAGTCAATTAAATGAACTTACAGAGATCCTAAAAGCAGTAGATGGAGATTGGTAAGTCTACTACTCAGAATCTCTTGATCTCTCAAGGAATCTTGTGGCAATAACGCAACAAAGCTTCTCCGTTTCTCTATGGATGAAACAACATTCTATAGTTCTTCTTGATACAGGCGCATTGTTGTTGGATCAGACCCGTTGTTCGGTTATACACTAAGTAATGGTCCGGAGGAAGCCAAGGGAGTTGCAAGGACATTTCAGCAAATCACCATCAAATATGGAGTGGTAAGACACTGAATATCCCATCGCATTCCAAAGAATTTTTATCGCTGCATCTAGTCAATGAAATGGAAAACATCTGAGAGGATTAACTTTGATGATTCAAGAACATGTATATAAGCGAAAAAGGCTGCACCAGCGGAGCCAAGGATGACAGCTTCAGTTGCATTATGGTTCCTAATAAATTAGAGAACAAAGGTTCAACGAATGATAGTAAGAGGTAACAAACATCTCTTACATGACAATATTAATCATAAGCCTATTGACAGCTCACTCTCAATATCTCTGAGAGCAATGCATCTTTTTCGATGTCAGGGAAATGGAAGATGGGTTTCTTCTCCACAGAGTTAGCTTCTCAGAGTTTGTAAGTACTTCTTTCTCTTGTTATGATAGTCCTTACTTGACAAAAGTGATGTAATATCTTCTTTGTTTTATCATAAACAGGTTACTTATACTATCAACTTATCAGGACAAGTCATAGACACAAGAATCATTAAGCAGAAAGGCAAAGAGTCCATCTAAGATTTTTCATAATTTTTTACCCTTCACCATTGTTGTAAAAACAGTGTAAACACCAACAATTTTTTATTCATCCTCTAATGATCGAAACACCCTTTCACCCCTCGGAGTCTTAGGTTATTGTCTGAGGGTAAAACTGGAAATCGCAAGCTAGAAAAAGGGTAATATAAAATGAGTGACCGTTTAGGGTTTTAGCACACTCATTAGTTTAAGTATGAGGTTCTGCTCCTGGAAGGTCTCGACATGGCGGCTCTATGTGGCCTCGCCGTCGTTTTCTTCACGGTGGAAGCGGATGCCGATGATTTCAAATATTTCTTGATGAGCTACTTGAAAAAGTGGTGATGAATCATTCAGTCATAATTCCATATCCACCACCACCACCAACAACTCTGTCTTCCTCGCTCTCGCATCTTTGCTGTTTTCTTCTCTTTTTATATATGTATAAGGTTTCACTCTCTTCTTCTTCTCTTCTTGAGAGACAATGATGATTATTAAGAAGTCAAAAGACCAGACTTTGTGTGTAAATACTCTCTTACATGGCGGGGCTTTGATAGCAGCCATGTCGGAAGAGTTTTTTATCCTCTAATCTGTCTGAGAAAAGGCGAATCTGAGTCCTCCTCTGTTACATGCAAAGTTCTTAATTTTTTTTTTTTTAAAAAGTAAATTTTATAAGCTACTGTTAAAGCTTGGATGCATCATTTTGTAGAAACGAAGTTTTGAGTAGTCAAATGATTTCATCTTTGTTACAACACAAAGTAAAATGGACAAAGCTCTTGTCTTTAAGAGCTCCTTTTTCAACTATTATATTTCCCACTAGTGTGTTCTTCTGTGCGATCTATCATACAAAATCACATGTATGTGAATTGCCATGGGCATATGGACCAATCTTTTGCCACCAAAGGTTTCAGATTCTGACCCAAAAGAGACATAACCTACTAAAAAGGTCGTAGAGAAGAAAAAAGGAACCTATAGCCTAATTAACAACTGTGAAAGCTTTCACAGCATTATTGGTTGCTTAAAATGTTAATTGTGGGCCTAAACCTTTGCTTTTAACTGAGAGAATGAGTGAAACAAGAGGTGAAAGAAAACAAAGGAAAAAGTTTGTAGTTTGGTGACAGTTCAAACCCACTGATATGAGTGGAAATCTTTTTTGATCAATATTCTGACTCTGTGGGCAAGTATTCTTTATTCAAAACTTGCCAGTTTTGATTGACTTGTTGTATTTATGACTGCTTGTGTTATCGGTGTGTGAGAACTTGGCTCGTTACTACTTTATTTTCAGACTAATCTAAGAAGAAGAAAACACTCAGTTGGTTTCTAGTTTGGTAATGGACCATGTGCTCCTTAAAATTATATACTGGAAAAATTATTTCTGAAATGTGGATGTGTTGTTCTTCCTAGTATCATAGCCTCAGTGACGCTCTCTTCAAGGGTCAAAGGATTATTCTCTAGATATCATTTTTCTTGGCAGTCAACCTGTTTTCAGAACGCTGTGTAGAACTGGATCTTATAAAGGACCAATATATTGGCAGATTATTGTATAGTAAGGTGTTTGTGTTAGTGATTGTTAGTCTTTTTATTTGTTTGTCAGCAGCATTGTTGAGAGTGAGAGCATATGAAAAGTTATTGATAATTTGATATACAGACAAACATTTCCCTTTTTTATCTCACTTGTGACCTCCACAAGCTCCAAAAGAGTTTACACTGAATACCAAAAGCTGACGCAGACACAAGACCAAAGACACATCTTTTTATTTATAGTCTATTGGTTTTACTTCTCAGTTCTGCAGAGAGATATGGAGAGAATGTCTGCTTGTTTATGTCTTGCGTTCCTGTTATTCTCTGTTGTTGCAGATGCAACGTATATTCAAAGACGTTCTCACCGTCTTTTATCTTGGAGACAAAACATGAAGACCTCCAAGTCAAACACAGAGTTACCCTCTCACTTTCAGACTTGTTACTTCCCTCAGAATCTTGACCACTTTAGTTTCCAACCAGAGAGTTACAAAATCTTTCACCAAAAGTACCTCATAAACAGTCATTTCTGGCGCAAAGGTGGCCCCATTTTCGTCTACACAGGCAACGAAGGTGATATTGAATGGTTTGCTTCCAACACCGGTTTCATGCTGGACATTGCGCCCAAGTTTCAGGCTCTTCTAGTCTTCATCGAAGTAAAAGCTTTTATCAAAGTCCCATTATGCATGTCTTGTTTTCAAGATTCTAACATAAAATGTTGTCTGGTTTTCCTAAATCATTTGCAGCATAGGTTCTATGGGGAGTCAAAGCCGCACAAGTTAGCCAATACATTGGGATACCTGAACTCACAGCAAGCGTTGGCTGATTATGCGATCTTGATAAGAAGCCTGAAGCAGAATCTATCCTCTGAAGCATCTCCAGTCATAGTCTTCGGTGGCTCTTATGGTGGAAGTAAGCTCAAAATATTCAATATTTGAATTCCTGTTCTAATTAACTATCTTATGTTGTTTACTCTCTATTTCCGGACAGTGCTTGCGGCATGGTTCAGGCTAAAATATCCACATATAGCAATTGGGGCATTAGCATCCTCTGCTCCAATTCTGAATTTCGATAATATTGTTTCATCTTCAAGCTTCTACGACACCGTGTCTCAGGACTTCAAGGTCTGTAATATATTAAATATGGTTGTTAGTTGGTAACAAAGAGTACACTCAGCATGAACTTCTCATTACGAGCAGGACGTGAGTGTTAACTGTTTTGAAGTCATCAAGAGAAGCTGGGGAGAGTTGGAAGTTTTCACCACCATTAAAGATGGCTTACAAGAACTCAGCAAAAAGTTCAGAACCTGCAAGTAAAATAAAATAAAATGTTTTCCCTCGCTGTTGATTCATTGTTTAGTTTTTATACAAATCTAAAGAGAACGTTTTTGATGAAAACTCACAGGAACCTACACTCTGTCTATTCAGTCTCTGGTTGGCTAGAATCAGCTTTTGTTGAAACAGCAATGGTTAATTATCCAACAGCAGCAAACTTCATGGCTCCACTGCCTGCTTATCCAGTGGAGCAGGTAAGACGTGTGAGAGTCTCAATACTTATTTTTGTAATAGTTTATTATTCTTAACGAGAGGCATATCTTATTGAACCAGATGTGCAAGATCATCGACGAGTTACCTCTAGGAGCTAGCAATCTAGAGCGTGCGTTTGCAGCTGCGAGTTTATACTACAACTATTCAGCTTCAGAGAAATGCTTCGATATAGAAAACCCTACTGATCCTCATGGACTCGACGGTTGGGGATGGCAGGTAATGAATTCTGTGTTTCTTGTTTTATTGAAAAAAGATATTGGAACTTGCTAATAATGGATCAACGCGAATAAAAATAGGCTTGCACAGAGATGGTGATTCCAATGAGGTGCTCGAACCAGACCATGTTTAGACCATTCGAAAGTGATGATGAGAAAGCAGACCAAGAATATTGTCTAAGGGAATACGGTGTCAAGCCTAGACCACACTGGATCACTACCGAATTCGGCGGGCAGGTTGTTTCACTCATCTCTTGTCTTTTTCTTTTCAAAGTATAACATACTTCCAAGCTCAGAGTCTGTTTCTTTGCAGAGAATAGAGATGGTGTTGAAGAGATTTGGTAGCAACATTATATTTTCCAATGGATTGCAGGATCCATGGAGCGGAGGAGGGTGAGTTTCTTATCCATATTCTTTATTAATTTTCTCTAGTACAAAGAGTTAATATGATGTCAATGGCTTTTTTTTTCAGTGTCCTGAAGAACATATCGAGCAGTATCATTGCGCTTGTTACCAGAAAAGGTTAAAGTTTTGTGAAATTCAAAGAGTGAATTATAAACAAAGAGATTTAAACGTTGTTTGTTTAAAAAGCAGGAGCTCACCATACGGATCTAAGAGCTGCTACAAAAGACGACCCTGAGTGGCTGAAACAACAGAGGAGACAAGAAGTTGGTATTATAGAGACATGGATCAGTGAGTATTTCAGTGATCTGGGACAAGAAGAGCAAGCTAAGTGAAAAAGGACCATTCATTCTCTGATTGTCATGTGTCTGTAATGAGTAAAAACTATTATCCAATAATAAAAGGAGTCACTGTACTTCGAATTTGTATTTTGATTACCAACAAGGCAACAACAAAAGTTACAATGAAGGGTAATTTCTGAGCCTAATGAAAGTATAGTCCCATTTGAAAAGACTAAAATTCAAAGGGTAAACTGATAAATTAGTGAATAAAAATAGAGCGCCTTTTTCAGTAAGATTATAGAAAACTCAAAAGGGTCAAACCGTAAATTCGTGAAGAGATCAATCAGTTAGAGTGATACCGTGAGAAACGCACCACCGACATCTGAACCAGACCGACTGAAACGCTGTCGTTTAACTGTTTTCCCTCTCTCTAGTTTAGTTTCTTCCTCTACGCGTTTGGCCCAATTCACACACTCATCAGCTCTGTTTCTAAACATCTTCTTCCCACACTAATCGCCATCGTTGCTCCACTTCCCACTCTGATTCGCTCATTTGAGCTTTCTCTTTTTTTTTGTTCTGTTTGCGATGGCGCGTAGGTCTGGAGATTGCATGAGATGTCTGGTGATATTCGCGGTGGTATCAGCTTTAGTAGTGTGTGGACCTGCTCTTTATTGGAAATTCAACAAAGGCTTCGTTGGATCCAACACTCGTAAGAGCTCTGTTTGCCCTCCTTGCGTCTGTGATTGCCCACCTCCTGTCTCTCTCCTCGAGATCGCTCCTGGTATAATGTCTCTCTTTCTCGTTTTTGATTGGATCTGATTTAAAGATGGGATCTTTCAATCAAGCTACCTCTTTTAGATTTGATCTTATGTTGTCTAAGCAGTAAGAATGAATCTCAACTTTTTTATTTTGTCTAACAAGTTGATGTTTTTCTTTGTGCAGGGCTTGCAAATCTCACTGTTACAGGTTAGATCTCGATTCTGAGCTTCATTTTGTTTAGCTTCTGTGCGTGTGTTGTGTTTCGCTTACTGTTCTGTCAAAGTTGTAAACATGGTTTGATAGTGTTATTTGAGGAGCCTTCATATCTGTTGTTCCAAAGTCTTTACCTTTCTGATGTGAGTCTAGACTTTTCGTTGTTATTTTGAGAACTGAAGTTTTGGTGAATTAGGAGTTATTAGTTATCCAGTTGAAGCTTTATTGCAGAACACTTTAGTCACTTTCTCCGGTGAAGTTTTCTGTGATCAAATTCGGATATTAATATGTAGTTATAGCTCTTGTATTATCCTGTGAAGTAGTACGTTGCGTTGTGAACAGATTGTGGAGGTGATGATCCAGAGCTCAAACAGGAGATGGAGAAGCAGTTTGTGGACCTTCTGACCGAGGAGCTGAAGCTGCAAGAAGCAGTTGCTGATGAGCATAGCCGTCATATGAATGTTACCCTCGCAGAAGCCAAGAGAGTTGCGTCTCAGTACCAAAAGGAAGCTGAGAAATGCAACGCCGCCACTGAGATTTGTGAGTCAGCTAGGGAGAGAGCTGAAGCTTTGTTGATTAAGGAGAGGAAGATCACTGCTTTGTGGGAGAAGAGAGCTCGGCAATCAGGGTGGGAAGGTGAGTAAAACTGATTGCCCTCTTCTCATTTCAAACCCTGTCCGAGAAACCGAATTTTCGCAACTTAGCTCAAGGAAAAGTCCTTATCTTCCACGTTTTTTCCATATATGTAGTCTTTTGTTTTGCCTTTGGATCTGAATGTAGCTAAAAGAATGGCTTGTGGCCTTGTATTGACTTCTCTTCAATTATATAATTGTCCATTTCTCTACCACTAAAGTTTCTCTTCTCTCGTTAGTTATGAGGTTGGTTCTGTATCTTATGTTCATGTTCAGAGGAGTCTGTGAGTTGATCCGATTGCATGCAGCTAGATTTGATGCCTGTCGGTGATATATTGTATAATGCTTTAAGCTAAGGTCAAGAGGATAAAGAAACGTTGAAACTGGAGACATTTAAAGACCTTTCACACGTCAAGAAACGTTGAAAGTTTTGAACAGAGACAAAAGTGGAGATGTCAAACGAACTCAGGTTGACATAGTTATGATCACGCGGTTTCGTGTTTTCAATTATTCCTTCCATTCACAAAAACAGCTGTCTTTGTTTCTGTTCTTTTAGCGTCGCCGGCCATTAAAGTACTCTGTTTTGCATTATTTCTAAATATTCCAAGGGACATACTTCATAAAAGCTTCAGATCTACCATTAAAAGAAACAGATCTAGGTTAGTACACTCCATGTGGGTTGTAAAAAAAACAATCCATAAAGAAAGGATAAGACATCTTTACGACTTTGGTTCTAGATTCAACTAATCTCTGTGCTCTATTATTCTGCGAGGTTCTTTGAAGCTTCCTTAGTATAGGACTTGTGCTCTATTTTCTAACGTAGAGAATTGCATTAAATTCGTAACTCTCTAGACACAGAGATTGATAACTTATCTTTACTTTAAATGGAAAGTTCGATGAGGAAGAGAGGACATGGACACAATCAAGAGTATACAGATAACTTGTCAGAAGTTTCAGAACCAAAGAGACAGAAGAAGCTTCCAGCTTTGGCAAGGTAAGTCATACTTTACATATGATATGTCTCATGCATCGTAACTTAATATTGTTTTGGCTGTTATTATAAACGCCTTTGGTAAAAACCTATCTGAGAGATGTTTATTAAGTATCTTGCTCAGATTTTGTATTAAAACAAGAACTGCTTTACAGTGTCATCGTGGAAGCTGTCAAAGTAGATAGTTTGCAGAGGCTATGCTCGTCTTTGGAACCTTTATTCCGCAGAATTGTGAGTTAATATTCTATTTCAAAGATTATTTTTACAAATCTTGTGAAGCGTGTGGGAATTTTAATATGGAGTGAGCCAATGGACAGGTCAGTGAAGAGGTGGAACGTGCCTTATCAAAGTTGGAGAACTCCAAAGAAACTCCAAGGTAGTTTCTCTAGTTCTGTACTATCTCCTTCACTGGAATGGTTCCATGTTCTTTACTGCAATTTTTGTGTGTTTTAGATCTCTAGAACCAAAGAAGATTCAAGGCCTCAATGGAAGAAACTTGCAAATTCGCTTTAGAACACGAATGCCTCCTCATTTATTCACAGGAGGAAAAGTCGAAGGAGAGCAAGGATCAGCCATTCACGTTGTCCTTATTGATGCAAACACAGGAAACGTAGTTCAAACGGGAGAAGAATCAATGACAAAGCTGAGCATTGTCGTGTTAGATGGAGACTTCAATGATGAAGACGATGAAGATTGGACGAGAGAACATTTTGATAGCTTTGTTGTGAAAGAGCGGGAAGGAAAACGTCCCATCTTGACTGGTCAGACACATGTGGTGCTTAAGGATGGTGTAGGAACTCTAGGAGAACTTACTTTCACGGACAATTCGAGCTGGATTAGGAGCAGAAAGTTTAGGCTTGGTGTTAAGGCTGCATCAGGGTTTCACATACGTGAAGCTAAGACAGATCCTTTTGCTGTTAAAGATCATAGAGGAGAACGTGAGTTCCTTAATACTTTGGATTGAAACGTGAGTTTCTTTGATTGTTTATCTGAATCTTGGTTCTTTTGGCAGTATACAAGAAACATTATCCACCGGCTTTAAATGATGAAGTATGGAGATTGGATAGAATAGCGAAAGATGGAGCACTACACAAGAAGCTAGTAAAATCTAATATCATGACTGTTGAAGACTTCCTTAAGATACTTGTGAAGGAGCCACAGAAGCTAAGAAGCGTATGTGCATCCATAAACATCTATACAAGAAGTTAGTCTTGGTTTATAATCTTGGTCTGTGTTTGCAGTTACTTGGGAGTGGAATGTCAAATAGAATGTGGGAAAACACGGTGGAGCATGCAAAGACTTGTGTATTGGGTGGGAAACTTTACGTTTATTACACAGAGAAGACGCCTAATACAGGCGTTGTCTTCAATCATATATATGAATTTAGAGGCTTGATTGTTAATGGCCACTTCTTATTTCTGGAATCTCTTAACCATGACCAAAAGGTAAGACATTCTTATTCCCAGTGGAATCTGCAGTCTCATACCTTTAAGATCTGAGCTGTTTTTTTTCTTTTCTTGCAACTGAACAGATATCTGCAGACATTATGGTGAAGGCTGCTTATGAGAACTGGCACAAAGCTGTTGAGTATGACGGTAAGCTGTTGAATTGCTTACCAGAGGCAAAAATGGCACAGAACCATCAGGAGACTCTGCAGTGTCATCAGAATGTGAATAGCTACTCACCTCAGCAACAGATACAGTATCCGTTTGTACAACAATTAGGAAGCTACACATCGGTGGAGGGTTCCTCAGTTTCAGGCTCATACAATGGAGTCCGTGAAGATATCTTCACAGAGGAAATTAGGGTGAGAAGTTCAGAGATGCTTGAGAGCGATGATATGCAGAAACTGCTCAAGACATTTGGGATAGCAGGCGGGTTTAGTCATATTGATGAGTCGGATTACGGTTTCAATGATCGGTATGAAGCTCAGATTGACAAGGGTTATGGGAGAGAAAGAGGCAGAGGCTCAGGGAAAGCTGTGGTGGGTTGGCTTAAGCTTAAAGCTGCATTGAGATGGGGTATCTTTATACGCAAGAAAGCTTCAGAGAGGAGGCCTCAGATTGTGGAGATCGACTAAGAAACTGTAATATATTATGTGAGCTCTTTGTGAAAATTTGTTTGCTTGTTTAATTGTTTGCATTCTGTTGCTTACTTTCTGTTGACTAATTGATATAGTAAATCCAAGTAACTCGTGCACTGTACTTATTTGTTTCGTCAATGAACATTGGACTGGTCGATGTTATTACACATTTTGTTCTCTGTTAGCTTCTCCAACAAGTAATGATGTTCTACAAAACTTCAAAGTTGGTGCTACATTACATTTTTTCTGTTACATGAGACTGAACATCGAGCAAATAACCCAAGAAAATGGCTACATTTTACAGTAAACAGCTCCCTAGATGATCTTTGTTCCCTCATTGTCTGTGACCCGGTGTTTAGCATTTGGTTTTGATCTCACTGAGGTAATGACTCTCGTCAGCTTTCCTTGAGTGTTCCGAGTTCAAAACACATGGCAATGCACATAAAGGAATCTACCAATTGTCTTCTGATTCTGCTACTAACCTCTCCGAACACACATCCTACCTTTTCCGAAATCTCAAGCACCGATTATGCTTAGTCTCAGTGATACTAGGCTCATTGTGTAGTTCTTTGGGTGGTGGATTGGTTAGAGATAGTTTCTCCATTGCATTTATAAACTTTCGCAGGTGTTTAATGTACTCAGGATACGTCTCAAGGTTGCAATGCCCTCCTCCTTTCACCCATAACGGATCATACTTCTCCTTGGCCAGCTCCCACAATCGCTTCCCGTGAGACAAATCCACAATATCATCCTTTGTACCCTGCAATCTCAACCACACAATCAAATCAGCACGTATCAAGAAAACGAAATAAAGACAGAGTCTACAGTTGTTAGAAGCGTGTACATACATGTATGACAAGAACTTTGGAGTTGACATGGCGAATCTTGTCTATGTTCTGCAATATAAATGAGATCATGAGACCTGACCAGAGTATATAATATATAGACTTTGACAAGAACACTTACCTTGAAGATATCAAACCAGAGTGTCATTTTGACAGGATACAAGACTCTAATGCCAGAGAGAATGGCACTGTGAAGAACAACTCCTCTCAACCTCTTCAACCTTGAAGCCATGTGCAGCGTTGGTCCACTCCCTACAGATTGTCCGTAAAGAATCAGCTCCTCTTGTTTGATCCCATAATCGCTTCTTAAACAATTGTATACTGCCTCAATGTCATAATATGTGTTGAACTCAGACGGCTATACCACCAAAAAAAAACAGAGTTTAAATCAGAAAAATTAAATAAAAATTACATTAATCTTTGTTTTTTACCTTTCCTGTTGAAGCTCCATAGCCTGAATAATCATAACTGTTTCAAAAAAATTAAAATGTAAAAAATCTAACAACAAAAAGGTTTTAAGATTTTGTGATGTGTATTATTATTTACCTCATGATGTTGACGCGGAGATGAGCACGAAGCTCGATGAAGAGCTCAGCCATTTGGCCAAGATCAGCTGCGTTGCCATGAGAATAAAGAAGCGTGAATCTCGCAAAAGGGTGTCTCCAGAACGTGGCTACAACTTTGTTACCGGACTTGGTGCTGAGCTGATGGACTTCCATGTTCATTTCGGGAGATACTCCGGAGAAGACCAGCTTCCCTGTCTCCTCATCCTTCGTTACTCCGTACGTTGCCGGATCAGGCGGGAAGAATGCGAACTTGGCCGCCACGTTTGACGTTACATTACCCATCTAATCAAAATCTTGTCAAAAATGAATTAAGAAAAAAAAGAAGAACAGAACTTTTGACGAAGAGAAGGAGAAAAAAAACACAAACCCAAAACCTCCTTCCCTCTATGTCTAAAAATAAATATTTTTTTTGTTGTTGTTATGGTTTTGTTTGTGTTAAACTTCTAGAGAGAGAGAGGTAAAAAATGGAGGGGAGGTGGTTGAGGAGAGAAGGATAGGATCCGATCTTGGCGGGGGAAAGAAGATGAAGATGATGAGTTGTATCATATGAAACCTAACTTCTTATAGACAAGACACCTCTTCTTCGTTTTCTGTTAAAATGGTCTTAATTATTAACTATGCATTTAATCTTATGATTTAACAAATTAGGTTATTAGAAATTCAAAGAAGAAATAGTTTTGACGTAAGCTTTCTAACCTATAAGCCTTTAGGTGCAAGTTTTACAAATGTAAATCAAAACTTTAATTACAAGTTGCATGTTTTTTTGTGTGTTTGTCATGACTAATTTTGGTCGTAGACTATAAATCTTGTTGTAGATTACAAAGAAGTTAAGGCACAACCGTACAAGTTGAATGTCTGTGATTACTAACGAAAATATTTTAAATACTTTATGCTTTGTTTGAATCATCTGTGTAACTTTCTCATACGATTAAAATCAAATTCAAAGCAACATGTAATAAATGGTATCAGCAGCTAGCTGGTTTCCGTTTTCCACATTTTAGTTAGGCCTCTTTTTGCATTGAATTTTTAGTCAAATACATTGAACTTACCATAACAAAAACTAGACATATTTATTTCATCAGATTCTTTGTGTCCTTAGAATTTAGATTTACCATTTGTACTGATCATTTTTTCGTACTTGATTTTAAACAAATTTTACACATGTTTATTTTGTTTGCGCCTTGTGTCTTGAAAGTAGAGTTACACGTAAGATTGAAGGGCTATGATTTGGTCAAAGGCTGCAAGTTAAAGGCCTTTAATGGAATTGCTGTCAGAGACTAAGACATTCCTCTCTTCTTTTAATTGGCCGATACACCCCAAATGGGGGTGTATATTAGTCACTTGCCCATGATGGGACATATTTATTTTGTCTGACCAAATTGCCCTTTCTCTCTCTCCTTCCTTCCTGCATTTACATGTGGGTGTTTAATTTTTTTTTTTTTTCATTTTCGTTATCACTACTCTTCTCTCCTCTTATCATTTTCAAAATGAATTACATACAAAATAAATATGTTAAATATTTTTGAGTTCATTTTGATTCTTAAATAATAATTATAAATTTTAAATTTACTCAATGTGATTTGGAAATACAAAATTCAGTGATGCATTTTTTTGATGATATCAATTTTCTGGGTTTTAGATTCGACGTCGTGTTAGCGGTTAACAAATATTGTAGACGTTAACAGAAATGTTAACTGTTAATACTTATTTTTACGCTTCGCGTTAATAAATATGTTCGCTGTTAACAAATATTGTAGACGTTAACAAAAGTGTTAACTGTTAACACTTATCTTTACGCTTCGCGGTAATAAATGTGTTGGCTGTTAACAAATATTGTAGACGTTAACAGAAGTGTTATATGTTAACAAATGTTTTTACGCTTCATGTTAATGAGAGGAAAGAGAAATGGTATTCTCGGCATTTCCTTGCCAAATGGTTGTGTCAGTGTCCTTTATGTCCAATCAATAGTAGTTTGTTAATTTGAGCTGTAAATAAGGGTAATACACTAAATCACTCATTTATTTTTACTTCTTTTTTTCTCTTGCCTCCCCTCCCTTCTTCCTAGATTCTCTTTAATCACTACTCTTTCTCTTTTCATTTTGTCACGTTTTCAGTTTACAATTTCCTGTCCCAATATTTTTGTTTTGTTTTAAGTGCAGTAAAAACAAAATAAGAACGGAGACATTTCCAGTTTGAACAACTCAATTTCTGACAATATTCTGTGTGCTTTGGAGTTTGTCAGCTTCAGATTTTGACCAACAAATTACTATAGCAAATGGTGTAAACTAATGATGCAAATAAATAACACTAAATGATGAGGTTATAACCTAAAATTGGGCAATGGCCCTTGAACCCCGCCATATTGAATGGAGACAGTTCGAGGTATATCAGTTAACTCTCTCTCTTGCAGACCGTTCCTCATAGATAACTTTTTTGTTTTCTTTGTTGTTATTATGGTTTTGTTGTTTTTAGTGGTTTTGTTTGTGTTAAAAACTTAAAACTTCTAGAGAGAGAGAGAGGTAAAATGGAGGGAAGGTGGTGGAGGAGAGAAGGATAGGATCCGATCTTGGCGGGGTAAAGAAGAAGGAGAAGATGATGAGTTGTATCATATGAAACCTAACTTCTTATAGACATCTCTTCGTTTTCTGTTAAGTGTTGTTAATTATATATTAACTATGCATTTGTTCTTAGGATTTAACAAATTAGGCTATTAGAAATTCAAAGGAGAAATAGTTTGACGTAAGCATTTTCTAACGTATGCTCATCATTAGCCTAATGAGAATCAATATTTAACTACATGTTTTGGCCCACATGTACAGATGATATACAGAATTTAATTTTTAATTTACTAATATCTAATTATTCATTATTCATTTTCTATTTTTATGATTGAAAATAAAAATTCTGATAATAACAAAAAAAAATATATATAGAAATTATTTTTTAATTATAGTTATTATATATATAAATATTGAGTTGATTTTAATTATATAAATATATTATATAAAATTATTCAATAAACATGTTACAACTTCAGAAAAAAGGAATGCAATCTATATAAAATTAAAGAACTTACATTTTATTGTCAAGCACTTATATAACTTATGTTTCAATTGCAAACACGAGAAAATATACTTCTTGATAAAATTATTTTTTTCAACATTTGGTTGGTTTAAATGTTAGAAAATCTTAAACAGCGGTTTATTTGAGGATATAAAATTAGCAAAAAAATAATAGTTAACATTAATTTTCATATAAAATAATTTAATTATTCATTAAAGATATAAACGACATTAACCAGTCTAACTTTTAATATGAGAACTCAAAAATTAATTCAAAATCAGCATAATATGTTATTACTTATATTTTCAAAAAAATTAACCAAAAATCAAATTAATTATAAATTACAACTCTCACATATCAAAAATATTTTAAAATTTTAAACAAATAAATATTTTTGTTTGTTTTATATTTAATTATATTTTTTTATATTTTAAATTTTATAATAGAAAATATAGTTACAAGATGACAACATAATATATAAGAAAGCAAAAATAAATTAATCCCTCTTTTTATTTTTTAATGGATGCCTCTGTATGTCGTTTGCGTTCAGAGTCCATACACTTCCCGTTGCATAAAAATGTCATAATCTATTAAACATGTGACGTTTGTTTGTGTTACCCTTAATTGCTTGCATAAAAATGTCATAATCTATTAAACATGTTTGTTTGTTTGTGTTACCCTTAATTGTTTGATGAGTTACCTTGACACGCAATGCCGTCTAATAGCATGTGTAAGTGGAGCAGTCGAGCATGACCCCAAATATAAAAAGAAAAATATAAGGAAAAAATAAGGAAAAAAAAAATAAGAATTTTTAAGAAATTTATAGATAAATTATGATCATTTTATTTTTAAGAAAATTAGATATATTGCTAAATTAGAATTTGTAATTTTTAAAGAAACATCAAACATAGTTATTAACTTTTAAAAAAATTCATTAAATCATAAATGTATCATTAATATTTTTTTTAACATGATCTAAAATTATTTGAGACGGCTCTATTGACACGGTTCTCAGTGTGATCTATAATGAGTATAATGTTTACAGCGAGACAAGTAATAATCAAAACAGAACTCTGATAATTGGCTATGCACTTTAATGTAGCATTTCCCGTTTGGTATCGGACCAAAACATTGTTATCTCAGCGACTGACTGATACAAGGTTGTATGTAACACGACCACCTCCGTCTCCGGCCTCAAGCGTGAAGTTTTGTTCCTCTATAAGATCAACAGAGAATTAGTGACCCTCACTGTTCAAAACAGCCGGGAGAGTGCCCACGGCCTCGTTGACGTAAAGTTTCCGGTGACTTCCTCCGGCTGTTCAAAATGGCACTAAAAGTCTCTTCCTTTGAACTTCACCCATAAAGGAAACTCATTTTTTATCACCCAGAGGAATCGTCTCGTCTCAGTAGGTTGCGGCACCAGAGCATAAGTTACCCACATTGAATCTCAAATCACAGGATGTGAATCGAGCTGCGACAGGAACAAGAGTCGCCTAGGCCTAGACAAGATCTGCGGTGGTTACAGATGTTGTCAGGCGATGATTCTCAAGCATATCTATCTAATACGTACATGGCTTGGTCTAAAATGGTGTAAATCTATGTGTTCTGATGATATCTCTAGTTAGATACATCTTACATCATTTTTATAAATTTTGAGCTAGAGACGTTGTGTCGCACTTGTGAACTGTGTGTGACCTCCAACCACATGATTAAAAATAATATACTTAGGATAAGTTAAAATATACCGCGTTAGTTTTTTCTTGTCAATCCAAACCTTATACATTTTGCATGGTCAGCTTTTAAAAGATTGTGCTTGGACCAAAAGGGAGAAAAAGTGTCTTGAGTCAACAAAGGCATGATAGTTTTGTGTGGAAGTTTGAGCTCTTAAATCTGAATCTAAATCTTAATCATCAAATCAACCATCCAAAAAGCCAAAGGCAAGTCAAAAGGTGACAAGACATAATTATTTTACTACTTTTGTTACTGAAATTATTGGATATATTGTCCTACTCTAGATATAAGCAGTACGAAATTGAATTGTGGTACGGTGCAACTGCGATTTATGCGGTTTGCGGGACAAGTGCGGTTTTAATAGAATAGCGGTGCGGTATTATGTTTGATTGGTGAAAACATATTTTGCGGTTTTACTAAATAAATATTCAAATAGTATAATTTTTGAAATAGTTAGAATTTAAAATTTTAAAATAATATGATATGTTAAACAGTTTTACTAAATAAATATTTAAAATAATATTATTTTTGAATTATTTAGAATTTAAAATTTTAAAATAATATGATCTATTAAAAAATTCGTCATAGTACTACTTTGGTATAAAAATATATTTTAGTGCTATCATATAGTTTTTATTTTTAATTTTTTTTAAAAAGTTTAGTAGTAAACTGAGAAATAGAAAAAAATGTTTAAGTATTTGATTTATTTTTAAAATATTGGATTCAACTTTAATATTTAGTTTGTTTTGAGCAAAAAAATATCAAAATCATATAATTGTCAAATAACTGTTAACGTTTATTAAAATGATAACGTTTAAATTTTGTAGAGTAAATTGAATATTTTAGATTAATGAAATAAAATAAAATAATGATTAACGACGAACCGCACTCAAAACCGCACCATATTTGGAAGATTCATATATCAAGTGCGTTATTTTAATAGCATGAAGCCATGAACAAACAAAAACAGTTTTTTTTTAAAAGATGGTAAGTGCGTTATTTTTCAAAAACGTCCCGCAAATTTATATTTTTTTTGATTGGTAACTTACAGTAGGGACCACTATAATAACGCCCCGCATCTAGAAAAACGCCGTCTCCATTCATACACATAAGCATAGCATTGATAACTTAACATGTTTAAGATAAGATTACAACTTCACAAGTATGCATAAACCTAGACGGTTTCTTTTGTAGGTTTGTTTATTGTGTACATGACAAAGTATTGTAGCGAGAGCCCACAGACCATGTTCTCTCAATTCTGTCACCGACAATACAGCAAAAAAATAAAATAAAAATCAAGATGAATGATAAAAAATAGCCTATGTTTATTTTATGTGTATGAAACTGAATAAAGCTGAAGAACGGTTTGTGTCATAGCAACAGAGAACTCAAGTGGAGGTTTTAATGGGTGGATATAACTAACTACTTAATGACGTTTCATCTCCTGGAAAATGTTGGAAACTCTCGGAGACAGTCTTGGAAGGAACTTAAACAGCTGCACAAGAGAGATAGATTATGAGCAAAGAAGAAGAAGAAACAAAAGGAGATACACATATTGCCAAAAAAAGAGGAGAGAAGATACCCAGAGCTTAACACAAGCGTCGATAACAACTGGAACGAGGCAGATAAAAATGGTTATTGTAGATTGCTCAACTTCAAGACCATAATGTTCCATTATTATCTCTAACAATGTTTCCCATCCAGATTCAGAATGGTACCTACAAATAGAAGCATTAAGTTATATACACAACTGATTACTAGTAGAACTGTAACATCTTTAAAACATTTGTTATGTATGATCTTCATTAATGCAAAGATTAGGACAAATTTACCCCAAGAATATGTCGGTGATAAGGATGATGAGAAATGCTTTTCCCGTGTCTGAAATGTTGTTTATAATTTTGTATCCCGTAAATTTCAACAAGGCTACCTGAAAAGGGTTTGTCCCACATGTTAACAAAATCACTTAACAGATAGTAGCTTGAAATAAAACTTAGAAATGTCATTGTAGATTGTTGAAATAATAAGAAACTTACTCTAGCCTGATTGGCGTACAAAAGAGCAAACAGTGAGATCCCAAACACCATATCAGACCATATGTTGGCAAATGCTTTCCTGTTCTCTAATCTCCACTCCTCTCGCAGCTCCAAGCTGTTGAAAGAAATCAAAGGATATAGGAAATGAACTATCTGGCATACATATCAAGATGAGTTTGCAACACTCAAACATCAAAAGAAACTAAAAACTGTGGAGTAAGTTGCTGTTCTCTTACGCTTTACCACGCAACTCCCACCATAAATCATCATCAGAAAGAGGAGGAGTTTTGCCAATCTCGACTTCAAGACGGTACCTAGCTTTTTCTCTATTCAGTTCCTTTACCATTTCTAGCTTCTGGCTTCGTCTCACATCAAGTGTCTGGGCAGCAAGTGGTACAGTCTTTACATATCTTTAAGAAATGAACACATGCTACCAGTCAATTTGGGGACTAACACAATGTAAATGGAGAACATAACAGTAGTAAATGAAAAAAATCACCTCTCTAAAAAGGGCATGAGTACATAATCATGGGCTAAAAAGTCCAATGCCCATGGTATGAGAATTAACACCGCCAAAAACTTTGCCTGCAAAGAGTTACAATAAGCATTCACCAGTCAACAAGACATGTAACAAGAAGCATATGTTATAGTTGCAAGATGTAAGAAGATAACTCACCGATTTTGAAGATGCATAACGAAACACACGGTCTTCGTATAGAATATCTTCTTCCTCTACTCCTAAAACCATATCCCTCACCATTTTAACCAACCCTCTCTCTCAGGAACACTCAACTCATCAAGCTCTGCTCTCTCTTCACTTCCCTCGTCTCCTCTTTACAATTTCCTGTCCCAATATTATTGTTTTGTTTTAAGTGCAGTAAAAACAAAATAAGAACGGAGACATTTCCAGTTTGGACAACTCAATTTCTGACAATATTCTGTGTGCTTTGGAGTTTGTCAGCTTCAGATTTTGACCAAGAAATTACTATAGCAAATGGTGTAAACTAATGATGCAAATAAATAACACTAAATGATGAGGTTATAACCTAAAATTGGGCAATGGCCCTTGAACCCCGCCATATTGAATGGAGACAGTTCGAGGTATATCAGTTAACTCTCTCTCTTGCAGACCGTTCCTCATAGATAACTTTTTTGTTTTCTTTGTTGTTATTATGGTTTTGTTGTTTCTAGTGGTTTTGTTTGTGTTAAAAACTTAAAACTTCTAGAGAGAGAGAGAGGTAAAATGGAGGGAAGGTGGTGGAGGAGAGAAGGATAGGATCCGATCTTGGCGGGGTAAAGAAGAAGGAGAAGATGATGAGTTGTATCATATGAAACCTAACTTCTTATACACATCTCTTCGTTTTCTGTTAAGTGTTGTTAATTATATATTAACTATGCATTTGTTCTTAGGATTTAACAAATTAGGCTATTAGAAATTCAAAGGAGAAATAGTTTGACGTAAGCATTTTCTAACGTATGCTCATCAATATTTAACTACATGTTTTGACTGCACATGTACAAATGATATACAAAATTTAATTTTTAATTGATTAATATTTAATTATTCATTTTTTATTTTCTATTTTATGATTGAAAATATAATTCTTATAATAACACAATATATATTATAGGAATTATCTTTTAATTATAGTTGTTATATATATAAATATTGTGTTGATTTTAATTATATATATATTACATAAAATTATTCATTAAACATGTTACAACCTCAGAAAAAGGGGATGCAATCTATATAAAATTAAATAACTTACATTTTATTGTCAAGCACTTATATAACTTATGTTTCAATTGCCAACACGAGAAAATATACTTCTTGATAAAAATACCTTTTCCAACATTTGGTTAGTTTAAATTTTAGAAAATCTTAAATATTGGTTTATTTGAGGATATAAAATTAGAAAAAAATAATAGTTAACATTAATTTTCATGTAAAAATAATTTAATTATTCATTAAGGATACAAACGACATTAACCAGTCTAACTTTTAATATGAGAGCTCAAAAACTTAATTCAAAATCAGCATAATATGTTATTACTTATATTTTCAAAAAAATTAACCAAAAATCAAATTAATTATAAATTACAACGCTCACATATCAAAAGAATTTAATAAAAATAATTTTTTTTGTTTGTTTTCTATTTGTTACATTTTTTTATATTTTAAATTTTATTATATAAAATATAGTTTTAAGATAACAACATAATACATAAGAATTATAATAGATTTTCTATTTTTTCTTGAAATCTATGGGTTAGTTACCCTACGAAAAGATCAAATTTTACAATAAATGCTATAAGATGAACTTTAAGCTCTTTATTTTTTAATAAAAAATAACTGATCACATTCTAAATTTATATTAATATATGCTAAAAATATTTTCATGGTACAAGGACATCGTTTCTAATTTTCCAATGAGTTATTTATTTAAACTTTATATACCTCTTAATCATTGAGTTAAACCCTATAAAACTCTATTTTTGGAGATACGGAAACACCTAAAGTTTCAAACTTATTTAAATTTTTTAATATGCCAGTGCATGATCTCTATGCATTAAAATAAAAATAATAGTTTTCTAATTTTTCTTGAAATCTATGGGTTTAACCTCTACAAAAAGATCGAATTTTACTATAAATGCTATAAGATGAACTCTAGGATCTTTATTTTTAATAAAAATAACTAATCCAATTCTAAATTTATATTAATGTATGTTCATTTATTTTCATGGTACATGAGCATCGTTTCTAGTTTGCCAAAGAGTAATTTATTTGTCAGTGCATGATGTCTCTCCTTAAAACGTAATCAAAAATATTTAATCTTTATAATATGTCAGTGCATGATGTCTCTACATATAAAACGTAATCAAAAATATTTAATCTTTATAACATATACCACGTAATCAATGAATTAAACCATATAAAACTCTATCTTTTGGAGATACGGAAACACTGAAAGTCTCAAAAATATTTAATCTTTATAATATGTCAGTGCATGATGTCTCTATTCGTTAAAATAAAATTATAGATTTCTGATTTCTATAATAAATCCATACGAAAAGATCGAATTTTACGAAAATGCTATAAAATGAATTTTAGGCTCTTTATTTTCAAATAAAATATAACTGATCACATTCTAAATTTATATTAATGTATGCTAAACTTATTTTTATGGTACATGGACATCGTTTCTAAAATTTCCAATTAGTAATTTATTTAAACTTCATATATCACCTAAGAAATAAATTAAACCTTATAAATTTTTTTGGAGATACGAAAACACCTAAAATCTCAAACCTATTTAACATTAATTAAATGTTCGTCCATGATGTCTCTATGCATTAAAATAAAATAATATATTTTCTATTTTTTTTTAATCTGTAGATTAATCCCCTATGAAAGATCAAATTTTACGATAAATGCTATAAGATGAACTGATCACATTATAAATAAATCGTAATGTATGTGTTATATTAGCATCTGATTCCATCAGCTTCCCGAGGGTGAATCAACCGTTTTCCTTTAAAAAGATGTTAAAGCTAATAATGCTCATTTAAAAATTAACGTTATATGTTTCTGAATATTTGTTTGGTTACTTTTTCCGGAAATTAAGGTGAATACTACCGTTATTCTGCATAATTCAAGTCAGGAGATGAAAGGAAATAGGCTACCGATCAGTCTTTGAAAGCCTATCTGTCATTTGAAATTCAAATTTTCAAACCCAATCTGATAGGATGTGTAGGACGCCGCAGCAGTAGTAGCACAATCAAATTTTATTTAACTTTTTAACTTGTTCTTGTATTTTTTGAACCACAGTCAAATTTTATTTAACTTTTAAAAATATTTCTCTTATATTGCGTCTGTAAAACATAATCTTGTTAAGTCGGTTACATCCCAAAATCAGAGACTCAAGATATAAATGACTACATCATTGAAAAGAAAAATCTAGCAACTGTTGCATAACTATGTGAACTCAAATCAAAGCTGGTTTTGGACAGTCTTTAATACAACGTCGGTAGCAGCTGTAGTTCGGTACACAATCAGCAGCACATCTCTTAAGACACAGAGTCCGTTGATCAGTTTTGATCTCACCTGAAAATTATAACCATCACTTCTAAAGTTTCAGTCTAACTCATACATCACCTACTCGTTTTGGAGGCTAAACAATAAAAGGTTAAAATCTACTCTATTAAAATAGAGTCATTTTTTATCTACTGATATAAGTTGTCATTTAAATTTGGACAATTTCTAGAGTGTTACAAATAATACAAGTCATATAGTTGATTGAACCGCATTACTTAAATTAAATCGACAGTTATTGGGCTTACTTTTGTTTTTATGACAAATTATATAGTTTGGGTTTTGGGCTTAGTATTAACGAAAAATTCCAAAAAAACATTGAATAAATGTTCTACCTTAATGGATAAAAAAATCAATTACTATTTGAAGGCCCAAAATTATTTAATATTTAAGAAAACAAAATTATATATTATTAATCACTTATTTAAATCATGTACTTTAAAACATGTTAATATTTTTTTATTTTAAATAACAACCACTCTGTCTTGATAAATTTCAATGGTAACTTTTATAATAGTTTATTTTTTCAATTATTCTTAAATAATTTACTGATTTAAAAAAAATGTAGAGCAAAACTAAAAACCAAATCTAAAAATTAAAATCTAAAACCAAAAGCTGAAAATGCATGTTATATTTTTGCTTTTATTTTGTTTATTTACAAAATAAACTATTGAAATTTTTTTAAATAAAAATTGTCATATTTTCAGTTGTAAATTAGATGTTCGATTCTTTAGGATTTCTTTGTTGGTAATTATGAGTTCAAAGTAACTCAGCGGATCTAAAAGCTAAAAACCCAAACGAAAAGCTGAAAATCAAAACTAGAAACTTAAAAATTAAAAACCAAAAACCAAAATCTAAAACCAAATCTAAAAATAAAAACTGAAACTAAAAACTAATGCAAAGCAATCATCACCACAAATTTTGGATTACTGATTTTATACCAAAACATACTTTAGATAAAGAAAAAACCTAATTATATAAATTTTTAATCATAAAAAAATTTCCGCCCTTTCAAGCGCGGATCAAAATCCAAAACCAAAAGCTGAAAACACATGTTATTTTTTTTTGCTTTGTTTATTTACAAAATAAACTATTTCAATTTTTTTTAAAAAAATTTGTTATCATCTTTTCAGTTTTAAATTAGATATTCGATTATTTGAGATTTGTTTGTTGGTAATATTAGTTCAAACTAACTCAGCGGGTTTAAAAATTAAAAACTCAAACCAAAACTGAAAATGAAAAGTAGAAACTTAAAAACTAAAAACCAAAAACCAAAATCTAAAAATAAAAACTGAAACTAAAAACTAATGAAAAATAATCACCACCACAAATTTTGGTGAACTGATTTTATATCAAAATATTCTTTAAATTAAGACAAAACCCAATTATATAAATTGTTAATCATAAAAAATTTCCGTGCTTTCAAGCGCGGATCAAAATCTAGTTTGTTTTTAAATCTAAGTGCATTAGCCTAAGCGTCAAATATAAAAAAAAAAAAAAACTGAGGGAGTAATAGATAAAAGAAGAATCTCAATACTTGGAGGAGGGTATGCCCATTTAAGGAGACAATCACCACATTCAACACTGCTGTGGTCGGGGTGACAAACAGATTTGCACACTGATTTTTTACACTCGTTAATAGTCCTTGCATTCACACCAATCACTAACAGAGCCATAATCATCATTATCTTCATGATACTCACCATCTTGACAGTTAAATTTTTGAAATTCAATACAGTTTTGTGTTTGCAAAGAAAAGGAGACAATAAATTATTTGTTGTTTGATGTTTTTCTTTGGTGTATCATTAGTGCTTATTTATATGTATAAATTTTTTATTAGTCATTGTACCAAATCTGTAAAGTTTGACTGTAGGATTTATTCCATAATTATCTTACTTCAAATTGGAAGTTTTGTTTTGAATAAAAAGAATTAGATATATATGTTTGACATTCCAAATCATATGTTAAGATATATTGGAAGTACTTTAAAATCTTATCTATTAAAATAGAAATAGAAATCATGACTTCTATATATTTGATATTCTTAACTTATTTTAATTTTACATGTACATTATTTTTAATTTTTCCAACGAGTATTTTATTTAAACTTCATATACTATCATCAATGGACTAATCTCTATACAAAATCTATTTTCTGGATAAAAATGAATCTATTTAACCTTCATAATATGCCAGTGCGTGATGTCTCTATCCATTACAATAAAAAAATAAATTTTCTATTTTTGAAATATGTGGGTTAACCCACACGAAAATATTAATATGTGTGTTAATCCACACGAAAAGATCGAGTTTTACGATAAATGTTCTAAGATGAACTTTTGGATTTTTATTTTCAAAAATAAATAAATGATCACATTCTAAATTTATATTAATGTATGCTAAAATCATTTACATAGTACATGGACATCGCTTCTAATTTTCCAATGAGTAATTTATTTAAACTACATATACCACATAATCAATAGATTAAATCCTATAAAATTCTATTTTTTGGAGATACAGAAACACATCTAAAGTCTCAAACCTATTTAACCTTTATAATATGTTAGTGAATGATGTATCTATGCATTAAAATAAGAATAATAGATTTTCTAATTTTTCTTGAAATTTGTAGGTTATCCCTGATGAAATGGTCGAATTTTACGATAAATGCTATAAGATAAACTTTCGGCCCTTTATTTTCAAAGAAAAAATAACTGATCACATTCTAAATTAATATTAATGTATGCTAAAAATATTTCCATGGTATAAAAGCATCGTTTCTATTTTTTCACTGAGTAATTTATTTAAACTTCATATACCACCTAATCAATGAAATAAACCCTATAAAATTCTTTTTTTTTTTGAGATACGGAAATACCTAAAGTCTCGAACCTATTTTAACCTTCATTATATTAGAAATCTGTTGTTTAATCCCGACAAAATGATCGAATTTTACGATAAATGCTATAAGATGAACTTTCAGCCCTTTATTTCCGAATAAAAAATAAATGATCACATTCTAATTTTATATTAATGTATGCTAAAATTATTTTCATGTTAAATGGACATCGTTTCTAATTTTTCAATTAGTAATTTATTTAAATTTCATATACCACTTAATCAATGAATTAAACCCTATAAAACTCTATTTTTGGAGATACGGAAACACCTAAAGTCTCAAACGTATTTAACATTCATAATATGTTAATGCATGATGTCTCTATGAATAAAAATAAAAATAATATATTTTCTATTTTTTCTTGAAATCTGTGGGTTGACCCACACGAAAGGATCAAATTTTACGATAAATGCTATATGATGCATTTTTTGCTCTTTATTTTAAAATAAAAAATAACTGATTACATTCTAAATTTATATTAATGTATGTTAAAATTATTTTCGTGGTATATGGACACCGTTTCTAATTTTTCAATGAGTAATTTATTTAAACTTCCTAAACCACCTAATCAATGAATTAAACCCTATAAAATTTTATATTTTGGAGATACATAAATGCCTAAAATCTCAAACATATTTAACCTTCATTATATGTCAGTTCATGATGCCTCTAGGCATTAAAATAAAATAATACTAGATTTTGACCCGCGCTTGAAAGCGCAGAAATTTTTTATGATTAAAAATTTATATAATTGGGTTTTGTCTTAATTTGAAAAATATTTTGATATAAAATCAGTTCACCAAAATTTGTGGTGATGATTGTTTTTCATTAGTTTTTAGTTTCACTTTTTTATTTTTAGATTTTGGTTTTTGGTTTTTAGTTTTTAAGTTTCTACTTTTCATTTTCAGTTTTTGGTGTGGGTTTTTAATTTTAAAACTCACTGAGTTAGTTTGAACTGATTTTACCAACAAACAAATCTCAAATAATCGAACATCTAATTTAAAACTGAAAAGATGAAACAAATTTTTTTAAAAAAATTTGAAATAGTTTATTTTGTAAATAAACAAAGCAAAAAAAAAATATAATATGTGTTTTCAGTTTTTGGTTTGGGATTTTAGTTTTTAGATTTGGTTTTTGGTTTTGCTTTACATTTTTTTAATCAGTAAATTATTTAAGAAAAATAAAACAATAATTATTTAAAAGTTACAATTGAAATTTATCAAAACAAAGTGATTGTTATTTAAAAAAAATATTAACATGTTTTAAATTACATGATTAAAATAAATGATTAATAATAGATAGTTTTATTTTGTTAAAAATATTAAATACCTTTTGGGTCAGAAAATAATAATTGATTTTTTGATCTTTTTCAGGTGAAAAGTTTATTCAATATTTTTTGGAGTTTTTTCTTAATACTAAGCACAAAAAACAAACTATATAATTTATTCAAAAAATAAAAGTAAGACCAAGACTATATTCTATAAATAATCACTGGTTTAATTTAAGTATAATTAGTAGATTTCCATATTCCATATTTTGATGATATATATTCTTTTAGAACATTCCATATTTGTAGGAGAAAATATGTGTTTTTGGTATACACATAGATATCTGCCGTATTTTGAAGGTAGTTTACATTAAGGTCGTCTTTTTACATTAATTGTGTTGGTTTAATTTAAGTAATATGGTTCAATCAATTATATGACTTATATTATTTGTAACATTCTAGAAATGGTCCAAATTTAAATGACAACTTGTATCAGTAGATAAAAAGAATGACTCTATTTTAATAGAGTAGACTAAATTTTGACCCGCGCTTGAAAAGCGCGGAAATTTTTTATGATTAAAAATTTATATAATTGGGTTTTGTCTTGATTTAAAGAATATTTTGATATAAAATCAGTTCACCAAAATTTATGGTGATGATTGTTTTTCATTAGTTTTTAGTTTCAGTTTTTATTTTTAGATTTTGGTTTTTGGTTTTTAGTTTTTAAGTTTCTACTTTTCATTTTCACTTTTTGGTTTGGATTTTTAATTTTTAAACTCGTTGAGTTAGTTTGAACTAATATTACCAACAAACAAATGTCAAATAATTGAACATCTAATTTAAAACTGAAAAGATGACAACAATTTTTTTTAAATAATATTTGGAATAGTTTATTTTGTAAATAAACAAAGCAAAAAATATAACATGTGTTTTCAGCTTTTGGTTTTGGATTTTAGTTTTTAGATTTGTTTTTTGGTTTTGCTTTACATTTTTTTAATCAGTAAATTATTTAAGAAAAATAAAACAATAAATTATTTAAAAGTTACCATTGAAATTTGTCAAAACAATGTGATTGTTATTTAAAATAAAAAATGTATTAACATGTTTTAAAGTACATGATTTAAATAAATGATTAATAATAGATAATTTTGTTTTGTTAAAATACCTTTTGGGTCTGAAAATAATAATTGATTTTTTGATCTTTTAAGGTGAAAAGTTTATTCAATGTTTTTGGAGTTTTTTCTGAATACTAAGACCAAAAACCAAACTATATAATTTGTTCAAAAAATAAAAGTAAGCCCAAGACTATATTCCATAAATAACCAGTGGTTTAACTTAAGTATAATTAGTAGATTTCCATATTCCATATTTGATGATATATATTCTTTTAAAACATTCCATATTTGTAGGAGAAAATATGTGTTTTCGGTATACACATAGATACCTGCCGTATTTTGAAAGTATTTTACATTAAGGTCATCTCTTTATTTTAATTGTGTTGGTTTAATTTAAGTAATACGCGGTTCAATCAATTATACGACTTATATTATTTGTAACATTCTAGAAAGAGTCCAAATTTAAATGACAATTTGTATCAGTAGATAAAAAGAATGACTCTATTTTAATAGAGTAGATATTTTCTATTTTTTATGGAAATATGTGGGTTAACTATTATGCAAAAAATAAAAATTTACGATAAATGCTATAATATTACGATAAATGCTATAATATGAACATCTCGATTCCTTTCCCGTTCGATACTTATTGTCAGTTTTGAAAAGCAAAAATTAAAACTTTCCTTGGATTGTTTGTAGGCTATGTTTACATGTCGACCGTCACGTAGCATGATTGCTTATGTTTCGGTTGAGGATCACTCAAGTGTCTCAAAAGATATGTTTGGACAAATCCGTAGAGTTAGTCTCTTGGATGAGCATCTTTTCTGTGGTGACACTTTGAAAGAGGTTAGTTTTATAAACAAAAAACATTAATAGACTCATATTTTGGTTCAGATTTTGATTACATTTGTTTATTGAGTAGATGGAAGAACCAAAAAGTATTGTTATGAGTCCCTCTGGAGAGTTTTTCGGGGTCTGTGACAGTTGCAAAATACATGTATGGAGTACTTCTCTTGGGAAGATGGCAAAGGAGACTACATTTGCATCACACACAGTTGATTACTGTTTTTGCCTTTCATCCCAATAAGAGAATGTTAGCAGTGGGAGATGTAACAGGAAGAGTGTTGATTTGGGAAGATATTGGTGAGGTAAAACTTATTTCAGTGAAAAGTGAAGATGGTGCTGAGTCTTGCATTGCTTTCAATTGGCATCCTGATGAAGTAACTGTTCTTAACTTCTCTTCAGATGGAGCGTTTTTGTATTCTGGTGAGACTTGAGCTTGTAGTGAGTGACTGCATCTCCGTGTAAGAAGATACATATTAAGTTATTATGTTCTATTTTGCTTTGTGACTCTTTCAGGGGGAAAGGAAGGGGTTCTTGTTTATTGGGAGCTAGATACAGAGAAGAAGCAAGTTATGCCAAAGATGGAGTCTCCCTTGTTGTATTTCATCTTCTCTTCAGACCCACTCTTTCCTCTGTAAGTCAGATACAATCTTTGTGTGCCTATATATACAGGCAAAGTAAGTTTGTTTCAACAACTCTATTAAGATCAATATGTTTTCAGGCGATTTGTGCAGATAATCAGATACATCTTCTTAAAATGCCTTCCATGGAGATAGTGAGAATGATTCCTGGAATCAAGGTTCCTTCTTATTAATCATCTGATGAAAAAAACAATTTTTTCATTGGTTATGTTGGTTTACCTATTGGATTCCATTTCCATTTGGAGTTGGCTTCACATTCATGTTGTGTTTTTACTACGTAACAGTCTCCGGGATTAGATAGCTTTGGATTTATAAGCTACGTCAAAACGATGCATATTTCCCTCACCAGAACTGTGTCCATTGATCCTTCTTCCGGTATTGCTGCTTTATCCACAACGAATCATTGTGTTCAACTCTACAACCTTTTAAATGACACAGAGGTTAGCATCCTAAACGACTTTTTCTTGAGCTTGTATCTGATAGCTGTATGGTTTAGCAATTTAACAAAACAAATGCAGATTCAAGTTTGCGAGAGAAATCATCAACCAGAGGATGATGGACTCCGAGTTAGTACTTTTGGTTGTTTCTTCTTCTCCGCAAGATGATATAGCTTTTTTTTATTAGTAAGGGATCTTCATCCTTTTTGTAATGATGTAAGCAAATATTGAAAATAGGTTGCAGTGACAGCAGTTGCTCTCTCCAGGAATGGCTCACTGATGATTACAGCTGAGGCCAGGTTTGCTGAAGGAAACCTTAGTGGAGGCTTAGTTTCTCTCAAGTTTTGGGTGTTTGTACCAGACAAGAAAACATTTAGCCTAACCACAGTCATAAATTTTTTGTCAGATTACTTGATTCTCATGTTGAGAGTAACTCTTTAGTTCCTTACTGTATTTTGTTGATACAGTGAAGCTGCTATCACAGCCATTGCGCTTAACTCACCCGGTCCCATGGCTGTTACTATACCGATGCCGCCGATATTTTCCGCGTCCATTTTATCCTTCGTTTGTTGCCGCAGCGACTGCAAAATCAGTCAGTTGTGCTTCACCTGTGTTATGTGTACTGCTACGTTCCGCGGTGATGAAACGAACATGGGTTATATCTTCTGCTGGAGACTTCACGGTAGTTCTATATCCTTTACCTTTGTTTGAACTTTTGTACCCTTAATGAATAAAATATATAAATCAGCCAAAAATAAAAAATGAATTTAATATTTATTTAATTAGAATGATTTAAATTAATAATAATGATATAAAGGAAATTAAATTATTTTGATTAGATAAGTAGATAAAATTAATAAAAATCATAAGAATTATCTAAAATCTAAATAATATTTTTAAAAATAAGATAATTCTAATATATATTGTGATGTTATGTGAAAATATATTTTGATAAAAAAGTTAACAATTAAAAGAATAGAAAATACATAACTAAATATTAATCAAGTCAACTTAATTTTATATAATCGAAATATTTTTAATAGTGAACATAAATTACAAAGAAATATACATAAAAACTGTTAAATGAAAGTATAAATATTATTGATTTCAAAAAAGTAAAACACAATTAATTTATTTGTGAAGTGATTTTCACAACCGAGATCCCACGTTAAAAGTTAGAGTAGTTAATATCGTTTATACCCTTAACAAAAATAATATATAAATTATATACAAAATATATATGAATTATTTTGATTAGATAAGTAAATAAAATTAATAAAAATCATAAGAATTATCCAAAATATAAATATTTTTTTTTTAAATAAGATAATTCCGATATATATTATGATCTTATGTGAAAATATATTTTGATTAAAAAGTTAACAATTAAAAAATAAAAAATACATAACTAAATATTAATCAAGTCAACTTCTTAATTTTATATAATTGAAAAATCTATTAAATAGTGAACATAAATTACAAAGAAATATACATAAGAACTTTTATATGAAAGTATAAATATTATTGGTTTCAAAAAAGTAAAACACAATTAATACTTTATCACTAGAATCTTTCAATTAGTAAAAAATGTATTAATAAAATAATTATAAAACATTTAGGTACGCAAATACGGGCGAAACACCTAATTTAACAAATAAAGGCCATCATCATGATCCAATCACTTCAAATCAAGAGCGGAGCCTTCCAAGGACGCTTTAATTTGATTTTGTGTTTTTTATTGGCCAATTTTGGGCTTTAATTCCTGAGTTTTTTTCTCCCTGACATACCAAAGCTTGGAACTCAATAAAACAATTTAGAAGTACTACATTTGACTAGTGGAACAATAGAAACGGTTGGTTATACCACAAAATGTCATTTAATTCGAGGATTTTTCACTAGACGCCGAAGCAAATTATTGACCTAGCATTCAAAGCTTACACGTGATTACTGTTTTACTAAATACTCCAATAAGGTGTTTCTTCGCATTTACTTTGGCATTTTGGGGATTTCTTGATGGCGATATTCAAACGACTTACAAAATTTCTTGTCCTGATTATAATTGATTTTTGTTTTTTGGAAACAAATCACAACATATACGTCCATGCTAGACTGACGATAGACTCACGGAGTCATTAGTTTGGTGGTATCATAAATAGGTAGTTCAAAAATAATGGTGATATCATACATAGAAAAAAGTTTTGTGGTCTAAGCCAAATACTATTATTAGCCCACTAAGTGATTAATATCGTTTTATACCCTTAATGAATAAAATATATAAATTAGTCAAAAATAAAAACGAATTTAATACTAATTTGATAAGATAAATGATTTAAATTAATAATAATGATAAGAACTATCCATAATCTAAATATATTTAAAAATAAAATAAAAAGATAATTCCTATATATATTGTATTGTTATCCGAAAATACATAAATAAAAAAAATTCAAAAACAGAAAAAACATAAACAAATGTTCATAAAGTAAATTTTTTAATCTATCTCTATAATATTATTTGAGAAGTCAGTTTCTTACGTGTCGCACTCACGTTAACTCTAGCGATGGTTGATTACAGAGATACCCTTTATAAATTTTTACATTAAAATATTATTATTTTTATTTACTTTTATTTACTTTTTCCAAATAACATACATAATAAAAAGGAAACATTTATAAAGTTTTAAAAAAAATTAAAACAAAAAATATATGTAGAAAATATGATTTTATTAAAAAGGAAAGCTTACAAAATAGTAATATTCCCTTTAATATATATTTTAAATAACATAAAATATATTTTCAAAGTAATAAAGTACATATGTTCATGAACATCCAAAAAATTTACTTGTTACAATTTATTTTCTAATATTTTTAGAAATCAACATATAATTTGATAAATATTATGAAAATGCATGTATATTTAGTGATAAATAAAACTAAATTTATTTGATTTTACTACAATAAATTTAATTATACTTCAGTTTTAATTTAAAAGTATATTTAACTCACTTATAATATGAATGACTCGACTATTCTAGCTTATATCCAAAACTAAAGATCTAACTACAATAAGAATATATAATTTATAATAATACTTTTAAATATAAATTACAGGATGGCTCAAAACATATTAAAAAGAAAAATAAAATATTAACCAATTGTAATTTAGTTCTTTTGTAAAATTTATATATATGCATAAGACTTCAAAATATTATTATTATATTCATTTATGTAATTTTGAATCAAACACTTCAGCTTATAATACATTTTAAGTACAATATATATTAAGTTGTACATAGTCTAACTATAATATATTTACATATCTAAGAAATAAACAACCTAAATGAAAATAAGAAAATTATTAAAAATTATTATATTTAGAATAAAAATATTATAGTTGAATTCGAAAAATAAATATTATCCAATATACCGAATTGATAACCAAATCAGCTACTAATTCGAAAAATAATCAAACCTACTATAATATATCCAAAATCATATATCTAATTAGAATAATATAATATTTATTAATATAAATTATACATATAAATTGACTCAAAATTAAAACTAAATATTAATCAATTATTATAAAATTTTACTTTTATAAAAGATTTATACCCGTGCATGAGTACGAGAGAATCACCTAGTATAATATTATTTGAGAAGTCAATTTTCTACGTGTCGCGTTCACGTTAACTCTCGCCATGGTTGATTACATAGATACCCTTGATGAATTGTTAGATTTTAAAATTATTATTAATTTTTTTTATTTAGTTTCTTTTTTACCTTTTCTCAAATAACATATATAATAAAAAGGAAATACTTCTAAAATTTTAAAAGAAATTTTAAAACAAAAATATATGTATATAATATGACTTTATTAAAAAGGAAAGTTCACAAAATAGTAATACCCCTATTAATATATATTTTTAAATAACATAAAATATAATTTCAAAATAAAAAAATATATATGATCATGAACATCCAAAAATTTATCAGTTACACTTTATTTTCTACATTTTTTAGAAATCAACATATAATTTGATAAATATTATGAAAATACATGTATATTTAAGCGATAAATAAAACTAATTTGATTTGACTTAACTAAAATAAAGAGTAAATAAATATTATGAAAATACATGTATATTTAAGCTATAAATAAAACTAATTTGATTTGACTTAACTAAAATTAAAAGTAATTATACTTCAATTTTAATTTAAAAAAATATATTTAACTCAATATACTCACAACTTGAATGAGTTGACTAATCTAATTTATATCCAAAATTAAGCATCTAACTACAATAAGATCATATAATTTTTTAATAATAATAATCTATTTAATTTTATACATATAAATTAGAGGTTGACTCAAAGCATATTAAAAAGAAAAATAAAATATTAACCAACTATTTTGTAGAATTTATATATATGCTTATGCATGAGACTTCAAAATATTATCATTATATTCATTTATGTAATTTTGAATGAAACACTTCTGCTTATTATTTATTTCATTTTAAGCATAATATATATTAAGTTATACATAATTTAACTATAATATATATATATATATATTTACATATCTAAGACAATAACCAACCGCAATGAAAATAAGAAAATTAATCAAAGTTTTATTATATTTAGAATAAAAAATATTACAGCTGAATTCGAAAAATAGATATTATCCAATATACCAAATTGATAACCAAATTGACTATTGTTCGAAAAAATAATTAAACCGACAATAATATATCCAACGTCATATATATAATTAGAATAGTATAATATTAATTAATATAAATTATACATGTAAATTGATTCGAAACTAAAACTAAATATCAATCAATTATTATAAAATTTTACTTTATGAATATTCATACCCGTGCATAATCACGGGAAAATCACCTAGTTGTATATAAATGAAAAGCGAAAATTAAAAAAATTATAATACATAATTATTTTCAAATTAAAAGAATATAATAATAGAATATAATGATATATATTTGTGAAGTTCTTTTTCGCCTATGAACTCACACGTTAAATTAAAATTTATTTTATATTTTATATATTTAAACCTTAAACATGAATTAATCATAATAAAATAAAATATCATTCAAAAAGAAATAAAAGACGTGTTTGACAAAAATAAATTCAAATATATTATATTATTATCCATACTAATATTATTCTTTCTTTAAGATTAATTTTTGAATGTATATTTATCGATTCAATTTTCAAATTGAAAGATAGATTTCTATATTTTTATTAATTAAGAAAAAATAAAATAGACTTTAAATTGTTCAAAGTTTTAAAGGAAAAAATAGATTTTTTTAATTTGTGAATAATTTTATCATGTAAATAATCATTTATTTTGATGATTTTTAAAATTGATTTAAAGATTATTAAGTTCACATGTGCGGGCAAAACACCTAGTAATCATTTGAACGCAATTTGTCGGTGTTCAAGAGAAAAATAATATATGGGCTTATATATAAAAGGCCTAGGTTTCTTTGGCCCAATAAGGATTTTTTTTAGTTTTGGGTTTTTATACCCAATAGCTCTGGTGCCGTTGGTTACTACTTTTTTTTTTTTTGTCAATGGGTGCCGTTGGTTACCTTAGATCAATATCTTGAGAAAAACGGAAGTCATTTTGCTTGAGACGCAAGACACCTAATCAGAAAGTAGACACCTAAACGGAAATTAATCCAGCTTTCCTAGTCATGTATGTGAACAAGGTTATTAAGTGAACATCTTATCATGTATGTGTTGTTTGTATTAGCTTAATTGTTTGTATTATCTTAATTGTTTGTATTAGCTTAATTGTTTGTATTAACCTTTTATATGATGAGTTAACTAGTCAGTGTGATCTAGTACGGGAAACGAGTAAACCAAAACCTAGCTAAAAAATGAAGAGTCTGTACTCTTGTATTCTCCTAACTCTGTTCATCTCCAATGCTTCTTCTCTGTTAACAACAGTAGCTAAAGACCTTGACCCTTCTTCAAGTTCATGTAAACGTACCTGTGGGGACATCTCGATTCCTTTCCCGTTCGGTATCGGACCGAGACACTGCTATCTCAGCGAATGGTACAAGGTTGCATGCAACACGACTACCTTCTCCCGCCGCAAGCATGAAGTTCCATTCCTTTATAAGATCAACAGGGAATTGGTGGCCCTCACTGTTCAAAACAGTCGCGAGAGTGCCCACGGCCTCGTTGACGTAAAGTTTCCAGTGACTTCCTCCGGCTGTTCAAAACGGCACGAGAAGTCTCTTCCTTTGAACCTCACCGGTAAAGGAAGCCCATTTTTCATCACCCAGAGGAATCGTCTTGTCTCAGTAGGTTGCGGCACCAGAGCATTGGTTACGCACATTGAATCTCAGATCACAGGATGTGAATCGAGCTGCGACAGGAACAAGAGTCGCCTAGGCCTAGACAAGATTTGCGGTGGTTACAGATGTTGTCAGGCGATGATCATGGCGGATAGACCGCAAGTGATCGGTGTCGACTTGGAAACCTCCGGTGGTGGGAACACAACTCAGAGACGGAACTGTAAAGTCGCACTCTTGACTAAGGATATCGAAGCTATGAGGAATATTATCGACCCGGAGCATTTGTCTAGTAAGGGGTTTAGTGTGATTGAGCTTGGATGGTACTTTGATACCTCAGCTCCTCAGTTAGCGGATCCAGGGAGTTGTGTTAATGTTTCTGATGATAAATTCTACTCGACTCAACCGAGTTGTGGTTGCAATTATACCTACTTATCAGGGGTAGGATTCAGTAGCTGTTTCTGCAACGACGTTTACAATTACCAAGGGAATCCCTATCTCCCCGGCGGTTGTACAGGTAAAAATCTATTTTATTACGTATATGTTAATTTGATTTTTTATGTCATTTTATTACGTAGTTGTTTCTGATTGGCTTTTATGTCATTTTATTACGTATATGTTAATTTGATTTTTTTTTGGTTTTTTTAAAGTCGTTGATAAATGTGAGGGAAAATCAGGATCGATTTGGTGTGCTGAAAGGAAAAAATACAAGACCAGGCTTGTGTTTCAAGGTGAATCAATATTGTAGTTTCCTTTTTTTTTTAAAAGAAAGATTCTGAAGACACATAACAAATAAAAAAGAAGTGATCTTTATATATATATTTTCGTCATTGTAGGTCTTGGTATAGGTTTGGCACTGCTGATTTTGGTCCTTGTGATATGTGGATTGATAAAATTCTTCAAGAAGAGAAGGACGACTAACCGAAAGAGGGACTTGTTTAAACGTAACGGAGGTTTGCTCTTGAAGCAACAGTTAGCTACACAAGGAGGTAATATGGAGACGACATCAAAAATATTCAGCTCCAAAGAGCTGGAAAAGGCGACGGATAACTTCAACAAGAATAGAGTGCTTGGACAGGGAGGTCAAGGCACGGTCTATAAAGGCATGTTGGTAGATGGACGAATCGTAGCTGTCAAAAAATCTAACAAGAAGAAAGTCAAAGTTGAGGAGTTCATCAATGAGGTTTCTGTTCTCTCGCAAATTAAGCATAGAAACATTGTGAAGCTTATGGGGTGCTGTCTCGAGACAGAGATTCCAATCTTGGTCTATGAGTATATTTCAAATGGAGACCTATTCAAGCGGTTACATGATGATTCGGATGTGTACATAATGACTTGGGAAGTGCGTTTGCGGATCGCTGTAGAGATTGCAGGAGCACTTGCTTACTTGCATTCGGCTGCATCTACTCCGGTCTATCACAGAGATGTCAAGACCAGAAACATACTTTTGGATGACAAGTATAGAGCCAAGCTGTCAGATTTTGGTATTTCGAGATCCATAAACATAGATCAGACACACTTGACAACTAATGTTGCCGGTACTTTTGGGTATTTGGATCCAGAGTACTTTCAAACTAGTCAGTTCACTGATAAAAGTGATGTTTATGGTTTCGGGGTTGTCTTAGTTGAGCTTATAACCGGAGAAACGGCAACTTCTGCTATATGGGCTGAAGAAAGCAGAGGGATTGCATCATATTTCTTCAAGGCCATGAAAGAGAACAGAGTTCTTGATATTGTTCATTCTCGAATCAAACAAGAGTGCAAGCCGGAACAAGTATTGGCTATGTCGAAACTTGCTAGAAGGTGTTTAAGCCTAAAAGGGAAGAAGCGTCCAAGCATGAGAGAGGTTGTGATTGAGCTTGAGAAGATCCGTTCACCTGAAGATTTTGAGGTAACTATCCAAGAGGATGAAGAAGAAGAAGAGATGCCAATGGAAAATAACATAGATGATTCTTGGAGTGTGAGCATGACTGCTCCAGCATCTCTCTTTGTTTCATCGCCTACGTTAGATGTTACGCCACTGGTTCCTCAACGAACATGGTCTTGATGGAATCTGGCAAGACTGTATCGACGTACTAAAATGTTAGTTTCACTTTTGTGATTACATAAGACTTAATGTTCCACTCTATTTTCAAAGCAGAAAATATATAAGTTTCTGCAACTCATACCCATTTACTAGGAACTGATCTTTTCCACTAAATTCCTTCAATGTTTGAGGAAAGCTACTTGATTTCTTGCTCATGTGTCTTGTTGTGTATTCAGAAATCCATTGTTCTTTTGTTGCTAGTGCTTTAGTTGTCAGAGAAACTTGGAATGTTGCATGTCTTTCTTTTTTGGGACCATCACAGAGCTTAGAGCTTTGAAAATGAGGTGTCTCTGTTTTCTTCTTCCACTATCTTTATTTGTCTTAGCATGATGATGGAAGAAGGTTGCTTTGATTATAAAACATAGCTTAACGATAACTCAAGCTTACATGATTATTTTTGTATTGGTTATCTGAAATAATTTTGTACTTATTTGGATATTTATCACTGAAATGTTTTAATAACTAAAAAAGTATTTTCAGAAAAAGAGACACGCCAGCCGTTAAATTGACTCTAAAGTAAAGGAAAAATTGATTAAACGCAAATGAAACCAACTCTTCTTGGTGGTACTCGTGTTTCTATTGGCACACTTCCACACACATTTGTCTTTCTTGATGATATAATGATTAATCTTGTCTCTCAAGGAAACTAACTCAAAAAATTTCACTTAAATATCAAACCTCAAGAACTCATGTATTTTGAGTAACAATTGTGGCTGCAACAGCTTTGAGGTTGCTCTTGATATATGTCTTTCTTACACGTTCACTGTCTTCCCAATGGTTTCATCAGTCACTGACCCTCGTGACGATGGTACTCTTACGCTTCGAATCTGATCCATGGAAATGATTTGTAATGCTTATTTGATCTTTGTTTTTGTTGGTATCTATTAGCGGTGGCTCTTCGTTCTTTGATGGATCAGTGGGAGAACACGCCACCTAGCTGGGGAGGCTCTGATGATCCTTGTGGAACTCCTTGGGAAGGTGTCTCCTGCAATGGTTCAAGATTAATCACTGCTTTGTAAGTGTTGCTTAATACTCACTCATTCATACTCCATTTTAGTAACGTACAAAGCAAGCAAGTCTTTTTTGTGTAACAGGGGTTTGTCAACAATGGGTCTCAAAAGAAGGCTTAGTGGAGACATTGGAGAACTATCTGAACTAAGATCCTTGTCAGTCTCCTAAACACAAGATATCATCTGTTTTTTTTCTTACCTGAACTGGCGACTTTGTGTTGTTGTTTCAGGGACCTTTCGTTCAATCCAGGACTCACAGGTTCACTTACTTCCCGTTTAAGAGACCTTCAAAAGCTCAACATTCTGTAATAATCTCTCTCTCTGTCTCACACATCCTTAAAGCCATCTTTGTGTATCTATCAAACAATCTTATTGGATTTTCAGTATACTTGCTGGATGTGGCTTAATTCACTGGTAAGTGGTAGCATCCCAAATGAGATTGGTTATCGCAAAGATCTATCTTTTTTTCTAAGAATCTTAATACTTCTTTTCCTGAAGTCAAATCATTGTCTGAATGGGTTCCATCATATGTTCTCCAGGGCTTTGAACTCGAATAACTTCACTTCCAGCCTTCCAGGGTCTCTAGGAAACCTAAGCAAAGTATATTGGTTGGATCTTGCGGATAATCAGGTGACAGGACCCATTAATCCAATATCATCAAACTCTAGTCCTGGTCTGTTAAAAGACATCTTCTGTCTGTTTATTTCTTCAGCTTCATCTGATATAAATGGTAAAAAATATGGCAGTCACTTCCACAAGAATAAGCTCTCAGGCACTATTCCACCAAAACTTTTCAGCTCTGAGATGATATTGAACCCCGCCATATTATATGGGGACAGTTCGAGGTTTATCAGTTAACTCTCTCTCTCTTGCAGACCGTTCCTCATAGATAACTTTTTTACTGCAAAGGAATCTTACTCATCCGCTTAAGAGGTCTATTGAAGCAATGTAAAAATGCTAAGTGCTAACCTAGTAAAAAAGTAAAATGCTAGCTAGTGATAGGTAGTACATTTAATCATTAGTTTTGCATATCGTGTATGATCTCTGAAGCATATCTAATACGTACATGGCTTGGTCTAATTAAAATGGTGTAAATCTATGTTTCTGATGATATCTCTAGTTAGATACATCTTACATCATTTTTATAAATTTTGATCTAGAGACGTTGTGTCGCACTTGTGAACTGTGTGTGACCTCCAACCACATGATTAAAAATAATAATATACTTAGGATAAGTTATAAAAACCGCGTTAGTTTTTTCTTGTCAATCCAAACCTTAGATCATGATTATCCCTGTAACCCACTAAAGTTTCTTAGTGATTTTTAAATATTAAAAGTTAGTTAAAAACTTAGTTAAGAAACACCAAAAAAAAAAAGAGTGCTCCAATGCTAGTTTCTAAATCAAGGGTTCTCAAAAAAAAAAAAATGCAACATCTTCCATCAATTCTTAACCCAAACATGAAAGTATCAAAAACAGAGCAACTTAAGAACAGATTTTTTTTTTCAATTAAAAACCAAAACTCTCAAAACAGAGCATCCAACAAAAGAGCCCAACTTACTGGTGTGCTCGAGAGTCTCCTCTTTGTGACCAAACCCTTTGCGATTGTAGTTATCGCATCTCGTCAACTTAGCTATTCTGAGTCAAACACAACCTCGGCTACTTGCTTAAGCATAGCTCTGTAAAGCAATCAGTAGGGAATAACAACAATATGATTAAAGTATCATAAAGTGATGAAGTTTTCAATAAGCTTCAAATGCAAAGAGTCGTTCAGTAAAGCACAGTGCATATGCATATATAGTAGCAAAAGCAAAGATAGGCACTAAATCTTCCATACACCTCCTCCCTCATAAAGACCTTCACACACGCATAACAACAAAGATAAACACTTAATAAAATCTTTGGTTTTTTATATCATCTGTGATCCTGCTACGACAATCCAATACACAACAACAACTAGGCACTTGGAGTTTCATTTTATAGCTTGAGTTCACATATCAAAATTTATAATATAAGCCATCGTATAAAATCCCAATTCAGTTCATGGTGATTATAAAGACTAAATCTACGAAAGACTCTTACTAAATGCATTTCAACGAGTAGGTTATAAGCACAAGACACAAGAATGTTATATCAATGACTCAAACCAATAGAAAAGAGAGTTTTCGGAGATTCCTAAACTAAACCAAAAGTATTGATCCACAAGGAGCTAACTGATGTTAATCAATAATCGAACATCTGAATCAATTCTTTCCCATCAGAGCATCCATAAAGTTTTAACCTTTTACCTGTAATAGCCCGTCAAGTTCAGTATCTGGATCGGTCATGTTCTTCTCGTGCGTGTAGGAGAGAAGAAGGGAACGTACAAGGCATCAGCCCGTTCGGGATCAAGAACCCTAATTGCCTCTTTCTCTTTCTCTTCGTGGCCGTTGTAGAGTATCGTGGCGAGATGACGAGAACGACGACGGAGGATCGGTGGTGGAGGCCTCGGTCGTGGGTTTCGATCGTTCAATGGTTCGTTCCTTCTGGAGAACAGAGAACGAAGTGAGAGGAGACCGAGAGAAGAAAAAGAAAGACAAAAGAAAATAGAAAAAAAAAATACTTTACCTCTTATGCTGACACGTGTTTTCTATAACCTCGCTTAAAATCGATCACAGAATCTCAAATTAAGGATCCACTAGACTTTGACCCGCGCGTCTGCGCGAATATATTATTATTTTGTAAAACCACAAATTTAATTAAGATATATATATATATATATATATTATATATTATTTTTGGATAAAAATTTTATAATTGAAATTTCAAATGAAATTATATTTTACCATATATTTAGATGATGTTACTATTTTTAGATATTTAGAATATATTAAGTAATCTATTTAATATGATCTTTTAAAAAAAATCATTTATTATGTAACACAAAAAAAATCAGTACAAATATAAATAACCAATAAAAGTAGATGCTATTTTTAAGGAATAAATAAAATAAATTTATATTATTATACATGATATTCATATTTGTTAGGATTGTAGATAAATGATCCTAATTAGTAGACTACTTATAGGTAGATTAAAAAGTGACTCTATTTTAATAGAATAGATACTTTCTATTTTCTTTTACATTTTGCATGGTCAGCTTTTAAAAGATGGTCTTATACATTTTGCATGGTCAGCTTTTAAAAGATTGTGCTTGGACCAAAAGAGAGAAAAAGTGTCTTGAGTCAACAAAGGCATGATAGTTTTGTGTGGAAGGAAGTTTGAGCTCTTAAATCTGAATCTTAATCTTAATCATCAAATCAACCATCCAAAAAGCCAAAGGCAAGTCAAAAGGTGACTAGACATAATTATTTCACTACTTTTGCAATTTTTGTTACCGAAATTATTGGATATATTGTCCTATTCTAGATATAAGCATAGCATTGATGAACTTAACATGTTTAAGATAAGATTATAACTTCACAAGTATGCATAAACACATAGGGTTTCTTTTGTAGGTTTGTTTATTGTGTACATGACAAAGTACTGTAGCGAGAGCCCACAGACCATGTTCTCTCAATTCTGTCACCGACAATACAACAAAAAATAAAATAAAAATCAAGATGAATGATAAAAATAGGAACCTATGTTTATTTGATGTGTATGAAACTGAATAAAGCTGAAGAACGGTTTGTGTCATAGCAACAGAGAACTCAAGTGGAGGTTTTAATGGTTTGGATATAACCAGGGGCGGACCCAGAAAAAAAATTGGTGTGTGGCACAAATAACATTTCTAGCATATGGAAATATTTAAACGGGTAGTTATAATATAATTGACACAAGATAGTTATGGTTGATAAAGAAAAAAAGATAGTTATGACATATATTTTAGAATTTGATTCTGGAACACTGCCAAAATTACAAAACAAAAATTGAATTTCAGACCACAATTATTAGCAGGGCCGTCTCAAATAAATTTTAGACCATGTTCAAAAAAGTTAATGATATATTTATGATTTAATGATTTTTAAAAAACATTTATAACTATGTTTATGTTTCTTTAAAAATTATAAGTTCTAACGTATCAATATATCTAATTTTTTTTTAAAAAAAATTATCATAATTTGTCTAAATATTTCTTAAAAATTCTTAATTTTTCATTATTTTTTCCTTATTTTTTCCTTATTTTTTTTCTTATTTTTACTTTTTTATATTTGGGACCCTAACCGCTCCACTTACACATGCTATTAAACATCCATGATTATTAGGTATTCTTTATTTTACAGAATATTTATTAGTCTACTGATAAGTATGGTTGTCATTCACGAATTATTATTTAGCTTATAGCTCATTATTTGTCTAATCTAATTTCTAATTATTTTGTGGTCTTTATAATTTACGGATAAGTTCTGTTCTTTAAAAACTAAAAAGAATGTTCAATAAAACTAGTTTTTAATAAAATTATAGATTTATAACATATCACTTACAATCAGTCATAAAGAACTTAAACACACAATAACTACGTTACAAAAAGACTAAAAAGGGAAATGAGATCAATTTTTGAAAAATAAATAAAAGTGGAAACCAGAAAAAAAATGAAAAAGGAAAATGATGAGAGCATCATATCGAATCCATTACCATATACCAAAAAACACATCACCCAGTTCATTCCTTTGTAAAACATTGCGTGAAGCACAATTTATAGGAACGCTTAAATTAATATTGCGCGGGTTTTTGTTTTCATTTATTTTTATAAATATTTTGTTTTCAATTCTAAATTGATATATATTGTAATATATATGAAGTGTGTCTATCAATTTTTAAAACATAATAATTTATTGTTTATTTTTATTGAAAAAATTGTTTGAAACTTTCACATGTATTTGTATCTTCTTCTATATATATTTTTGGATAATTGTTACGTTATTGAAATCATAACTATATATACAAAGATTGGTAAAATATTGTTTTATTGTCATCTTCAAAGATATTGTAACATTTCATAAATTTATAATTAAAAAAAAAAACTTGTAGCTACATAGATTTATATTATCAAGTATTCATAATGAAAAACAAAAATAATCTTGATTTTTTCGTAGAATGATTTCATTTTATCATTGATCTGGGTATGATAAAAGTAATATATGTGTCGTCCAAGAAAAAGAAAGAGTAATGTATGTTATCATACAAACTACTTAATGACGTTTCATCTCCTGGAAAATGTTGGAAACTCTCGGAGACAGTCTTGGAAGGAACTTAAACAGCTGCAGAAGAGAGATAGATGATTATGAGCAAAGAAGAAGAAACAAAAGGAGATACAAATATTGCCAAAAAAGAGGACACAAAAGGAGAAGAGAAGATACCCAGAGCTTAACACAAGCGTCGATAACAACTGGAACGAGGCAGATAAAAATGGTTATTGTAGATTGCTCAACTTCAAGACCATAATGTTCCATTATTATCTCTAACAATGTTTCCCATCCAGATTCAGAATGGTACCTACAAATAGAAGCATTAAGTTATACACACAACTGATTACTAGTAGACTGTAACATCTTTAAAACATTTGTTATGTATGATCTTCATTAATGCAAAGATTAGGACAAATTTACCCCAAGAATATGTCGGTGATAAGGATGATGAGAAATGCTTTTCCCGTGTCTGAAATGTTGTTTATAATTTTGTATCCCGTAAATTTCAACAAGGCTACCTGAAAAGGGTTTGTCCCACATGTTAACAAAATGACTTAACAGATAGTAGCTTGAAATAAAACTTAGAAATGTCATTGTAGATTGGTGAAATAATAAGAAACTTACTCTACCCTGATTGGCGTACAAAAGAGCAAACAGTGAGATCCCAAACACCATATCAGACCATATGTTGGCAAATGCTTTCCGGTTCTCTAATCTCCACTCCTCTCGCAGCTCCAAGCTGTTGAAAGAAATCAAAGGATATAGGAAATGAACTATCTCCCGTGTACATATAAAGATGAGTTTGCAACAGTCTAACATCAAAAGAAAATAAAAATTGTGGCGCAAGTTGCTGTTCTCTTACGCTTTACCACGCAACTCCCACCATAAATCATCATCAGAAAGAGGAGGAGTTTTGCCAATCTCGACTTCAAGACGGTACCTAGCTTTTTCTCTATTCAGTTCCTTTACCATTTCTAGCTTCTGGCTTCGTCTCACATCAAGTGTCTGGGCAGCAAGTGGTACAGTCTTTACATATCTTTAAGAAATGAACACATGCTACCAGTCAATTTGGGGACTAACACAATTTAAATGGAGAACATAACAGTAGTAAATGAAAAAATCACCTCTCTAAAAAGGGCATGAGTACATAATCATGGGCTAAAAAGTCCAATGCCCATGGTATGAGGATCAATACCGCTAAAAACTTTGCCTGCAAAGAGTTACAATAAGCATTCACCAGTCAACAAGACATGTAACAAGAAGCATATGTTATAGTTGCAAGATGTAAGAACATATCTCACCGATTTTGAAGATGCATAACGGAAAACACGGTCTTCGTATAGAATATCTTCCTCTTCTACTCCTAAAACCATATCCCTCACCATTTTAACCAACCCTCTCTCAGGAACACTCAACTCATCAAGCTCTGATCTCTCTTCACTTCCCTCGTCTCCTCGGCTCCAAGACTCAACTAAACTATCATCTGAATCCACAATCCAATCCTCCCACTTCTTGCTCACATTCCCATCACCATCACCATCATCATCATTAACACCATTCTCCTCCTGACTTTCCCGTAGCTCCACAATGGCCTCTGCTCGTCTCTTCCAAGTCTCGAATTTCTCTTCATCAGACATCTCATCATCCTTCTCAAGCTCAACTGCCTCATCAACAATCTCGTCGTCCCTCAAACCAAGCCAATTCCCATCATCATCAAAGAAAAACCTCTGCCACCAGCTTCTTCTCCTCTTATTATTATTACCCGTGTGACTGTCCTCCTTCTCCGCACAGGGAGCAAACCTCCAAAGCCTCTTTCTTCTCTTACCCCGCAACGAAATTGATTGAAACCGATTGTAACCAAGAGAAGATGATGATGAACTAAGAACAGAGTTTTGGCTAGTGAATGCTAAGCAGTGGCATAAGACTAGTGACGAGCTCATCAAGGACATGAATCAAACTCAACATTGTTTGGACTGTAATCTAAGGCAACAAAACAGAATCTTCAACAAAACCCAGCATAGTTCTTTGTGAAAGTCGACAACTTTGGATTCCTAAACACAGAACTCAGTGGAAGACGTAGAAGAAGATGGACCAAACAATAGATAAAGTCTCTCTCTCTTTTTTTTTTTTTTGTTTATCTTCTTCTTACAAAGTATGTAAAATATCTCTTATCCACAAGATTTCTTTTTGGTTTCAAATATTTTTTTAAAAAAAGAAAGAAATTTGGGTCAAAATTGCTATTATTCTTTTCTGATTGGCTAAAAACAGAATTATTGTAAAAGATTTTCAGACAAAACAAGTTTCAACTAACACATCCGTGTTATGGAGTCACTTCATCGAGTAGAAACACAACTCCCTGGTCTCCATCATCACCCTCGTACTAACGCCAACAGAAACAGAGTATCCAGATCTGTGAAGGTCTTCAACACAAGAAGACATCATGAAACCCCAAGAAAGTAAAGTTTAAACCTTTTATTAACTCGCTTCTTTTTTTTTTCCTGTCTGCGGCATTTTCACGAACACGTTCTGTGCAATCACAATCAACTGTCAGGTGTCTGTGTTTTGATCTCCACGATCAGTTGGTTCCGTACAAGAAAGCTTGGACATGGCAACAACGCATCGTCGAAGAGAAAAAAACATTGATTGATGGAAACCAAGAGTGTCCTGATACTGTGATTTTATTACAACACTCTCCTGTTTACACAATGGGAACTGGCAGTTCAGATGATTATCTCAATTTCGACGTAAAGGATGCTCCTTTCGATGTGTATCGAACTGAACGTGGTGGTGAAGTCACTTACCATGGCCCTGGTCAGGTAACTAACTAATCTCAGCATTACATTGAATATTTGTTTCTTTGTTTTCTTACTAAAGAATGTGATTGTTTGAAACAATGTAGCTGGTTATGTATCCTATAATCAATCTTCGGAATCACGAGATGGATCTTCATTGGTACCTCAGGAAGCTTGAAGAGGTTGTCATACGTGTTCTTTCCTCTGCTTTCTCTATTGAAGCTTCACGTATTGATGGTTTAACTGGAGTTTGGGTTGGTATGTCTCAAACACACAGCATTGTATTTTAGACTTTTGTTATTGTATTTTAGACTTTTGTTTTTTGGTTTGCTAATGTTTATGTAGGTAATCAAAAAGTGGCGGCTATTGGTATTCGTGTGTCGAAATGGATAACGTATCATGGTTTGGCTCTTAATGTTACTACTGATTTAGCACCGTTCAGTTCGATAGTTCCGTGTGGGATTAGAGATAGACAAGTTGGGAGCATTAAGGGTTTGCTTGAAGGTGGAGAACATGGAAAGGTTGGTGATTTGAGGTTGGTAGATTTAGCTCATGAGTCTTTACTTAAGGAGTTCTCTGAAGTTTTCCATCTTCAGATTGAAAAGCAAACAGTTTTAGATTCTAATATTCTTAAAGCTGAGCCTTTCAAACTATTTGAGTGACAAATTTTTTTGTAACATTATTGTAACGTCTTTAACATGAAGATCTTATTCCATAGAAAACAGTTTGAGACATTTTCTGCTTTTTGTAGATTTTTTTTCTTTTGTGTGAGATTGGTCTCTCTCTCTACGTCTCTTTCTTTTGCAATTGTAAGGATTTGTGAGATGGCTTCAAAAGAAGAGTGGATTAGGGACTATGTATGAAACCAAGGCACAGAGATATGTCTTTTATGCGTCTTCTTTATGCAGTTTGCAGTTTTCTGTGGAGATCCGTGTGCTATGTATGATGATTATCAACGTTCTCATTGTGGAGGCATCTAGTAATAGTAGAAGATTCTCAAACTGAAGTATAAGATTATGCTTTAGTACCTTTGAACAATGAAGTACAGAATTACACAATAAAGACTATAAGGTCCTAGTTAATGTTTTTAACCTTCAAAGATTTGCAGGCCACCTTACCTTTTTCTTGGCTCTTTCCCCTTTTAACAGTTTAACAGTTTGAATAGTTCTTTCCCTTTCAGTGTTGTTATGCTTGGTTCCTCGGCTCACAATAAAACAATAAGAAGCTCAGGTTCCAGGACTAGCTTCCATTTGAGGCATCTTCTTAACGCTCACAAGACTTGGATCAAAAGTTTCCATTAAAAAAAGATTTCAGTCTGCATTAATGGTTTTACCGATTATCTGGCTGACACATGGAATAAAACTGAAACTTTATCTAGCCTTTGGACTGATCTCATAATATCTCCAGAAGTTGCGGTTGTTCTTACGCGTGTGTCAACTTCGGCCAAGAAACGGACATTGGATTTGTAACAACCACTAGGTTCTTCCCCTCCTCCTTTCTTTTTTTGCGGTGTCTCTCTCTCTCTCTTTAAAGAAACGTATTGGCAGATACCTTGTCAGTCTGATACCCGCGGATAAAACTCTCAAGATCTCTAACATCCTGGCACAACAGCAGTTTCTTCGATGCCACGTGCTGTTCACAAACATGGCGTGCCTCTTCACTCCATCTCCACCTGCTCCATAATCCAACACAAAATGTTATTCCTGCTTAGATACTCTGCATAAAGCTGTTCAACACTAATCTTGAGAAAAAAAAAAAAAAAAACACTAATCTTGAGACTCTGCTTCTGTTAGGGACATAATGCCACCCTCTACTCCTAAATCTCCTTTACTCGAAGAAGCTCATGAAGATGGAAGATTTAAATGTTACAGGGGCGTACGAAAGAGGTCATGGGGAAAGTGGGTGTCTGAAATAAGAGTTCCAAGGACTGCAAGACGAATATGGCTAGGTTCATATGATGATCCTGAGAAGGCAGCTAGAGCATATGACGCTGCTTTGTTCTGCATTAGAGGTGAGAAGGGAGTTTTCAATTTCCCCACTAGTAAAAAGCCTCAGCTTCCTGAAGGTTCTGTCAGGCCTCTGTCCAAGAATGACATTCAGACAATAGCAACAAACTATGCTTCATCAGTTTTGTCTGTGCCTTCTCCTGCCACACCAATCCCGGCAACAGATCAGGTTCCATATCAGGTTCCTCCTGCTTCCCCGGATGCATCTGTTGCTACTGAGATTATGGAGATGGCTGATGAACATTATCTCCCAGTGGATGCAAGTGTAGAATCAATATTCTCAGTAGAAGACTTACAGCTGGACAGTTTCCTCATGATGGACATTGACTGGATAAACGATCTAGTCTGATGCTTGCAGTCACTTTTAGCTTTAATATGGTTTAACTACTTGTTTCATACGTCCCTGTAGCTACTTATTTGTATGAGTATACATACATGCATCCTTGTCTTTGAACTTGTTTTATTTAGCATGCAGTTTGTTTTCTTTTTTTCTTTTTCTTTCCTGTCTATACTCTTCTTTTTCTATGACTTCCAGATATGGTTAGAAGTTGGCGTCCAATCTAAATCTTCTTTGTTAAAGGTCCACCCACTTTATTATCAGGCCATAAGTTACCTTCAGGCTTCAGATATTGCAGGCTTTGTTTATAATTTATCTTCACATCCATATTAGTTCGGTTCTCTTGTTCGATCATAAAGATATTCCTCCTCTCATAAGTCACTTCAGAGAACTTTTAGCATAATATTATCACATCAACAAAGAATAGCTTCAAACTGGTTCCACAAAGTGAGGCAACATATCAGCGATAATAAACACTTTAGATGGTCATGTTTTGGCAGCCGTCAAGTTCGGTTCATGTGGCCAAACAATAACAAAAGCATGAAACAGGATCTGTGGCCATGTGACATTTTCACCCTTGAAGACCAATTTCAGCAAAGCTTTATGATTTAGTCCTCACTTCAATTGTCAGGTTCGTATTTCATTAGCTCGTTTGCAATGACGTTTTACGCAATATCAAGGCTGTTATGCAGGCCTGTCCTGAGAGTTAGAGGGCATAGACGGTTTTTTAAAAAATTCAACTAAATTTTGTTTAAAACTAATATAGGATCCTAAAAATGGTTTTTTAGGAGCTCATATATATATAATTCTTTTCAAAATTTTCGGGGACATGAGACGAATGTTTCAACATACTTAGCCTAGGACCAACCATGTGTCACGACATGGTTCGTGCAGGCATATAGCAGGGAACTCCATATTCTTGCATAGAAAGAAGGAAGGATCACTTATCACTGTGAGCCATTAGTTCCTAGAGTATGAATCTTTTGAGTGTACAGTCTCAATGCTTCATCGTGGAGTTTTTCCCACGCCAATCCCTTCAGCTTATTTCCGAGCTCCAAGTTTAGGCGGGAAGAAAAGAAAGATCTTGCCATTATATGAAAGGCTAAGATATAACCAAGAACTTAACCCTCTTAATATCATTAATTAAAGGTTTAATTTTAGAAGAAATAATAAGAAGCACCCATGGCCTAATGGATAAGGCGCTTGACTTCTAATCAAGCGATTGTGGGTTCGAGTCCCACTGGGTGTGTTTACTAGTTTTATAGAAGAATCAGTTACTTTTTGTTTTTAAATTTGTAAAAATGTACAGTTGATCGAAGAGACCAAAAGACCTTATAAAGCTTCGAGCTGAAAGGTTAGCTAAAATCAATGTTCTTAAAGAACGGACCAGTTATTAACTTATTACACCACGCATTTGGATTATACTAGGTTTCAGCTTTTTTTATCTATGCCTTACAAAACCAAGTTTTGATCAAACTAATGTTTTCAACAGCTATCATTTATAGGTAGTGGGTTGATATTGACTATAGGCTGCAACTGGTAAATAATTTTATAAATGTATGGAATAGATAGAATTGGATTATAAATAGAATAAGATGGAATTGCTAACTAATATCAATGTTCGTAAAGAACGGACCAAATATTACACCACACATTTTTCAAAAAAAAAAAAAGTTATTACACCACGCAATAATTTATTCAGGTGAGATAAGTCGTCTTTAAACTTTTGGATTATATTATGTTTCAATTTTTTATCTGTGCCTTACAAAACAAGTTGTGATCAAACTAATGTTTTCAACAGCTCTTTTTTTTAATCAAAACTAGATCATAACCCGTCCGACTGAGAGGGTCTTTGTTTTTATAGTATAGATAACATTTCAAAGTTACAACTTAATGGTTCCAGTTTTACTAAGTAATAGTATATTGTTTAAACATTGTATTTCATTATTGTATTGTGTAACAGGGGCGTCGTAAAATATTGTGACCCGTAAAATGGTACCTTGGGCCGCAGTAATCTTTAATATAATAAATAAGCCCATTAAATTTGTATGCTATCCATGTTTCCAATCAAACTTTTAAAATTTTCTTATTCATGTTTCCAAACACTTTATTTTTGTACTTCAGCTTTAATAGTATAGATGTTTTCAACAGCTATCATTTATAGTTAGTGGGTTGATATTGACCATAGGCTGTAACTGGTAAATAATTCTATGAATGTAGGGAATCAATAGAATTGAAATCAGTAGAATAAGATGGAATGGAATTAATGGTCATAATTCGAAGAATTAAAGAAATGATATATGTATTTTTTAATTATATTTAAATTATTTCATTCCATCCATTCTTTTAATTACTCTTCCTTTTTATTATGAATGATTTTTGACGAGATTCACAATTTTTTTTCCATTTATCCCACATGATGAATATGTAGAATCAAAAAATTTGCTTTTTCCTCTTAACAAGTAATCTATTTTTGGAATACTCATGATGGCGTACAATTTATTCGTTCAGGTTAAACTTTTTCTATAAATTGCTAATATTTGAGCTGGTAATAATTTTGATCCTGATCTGTTTCAACAAGACAATAGAGTTTTGGTTGGAAACCATTGCGAGTCTCATGTTGTAAACATGATTGTTTCATGACGACGTTTTTGTGGGTTTACATCTTTTTAAATTTCTTTACCTTTTCAAAATGTCTCTGTACTTTTGTTAATTTGGATCACCCTATTATCTTAATAGATTTGATACCATGAGCTGCAGTTTCTTAGTTTTGTAAATTATCTTTAAATTATCCACTTAATGTTTTTTTTGTATTTTTCAAGTTCATTATATGAACGGGACTTTTGCAACAAAGAAACTGCATGTACTTTTTTATTATCTGCATGTATAATCAACGCGTGTTTTAAGCTTTATACACCGTATTAAAACAAAAAGAAAAAGTTTCCGTCATATTATTGATCTTAACCAAGAAAAACAATGAGATGTAGCAAAAAAATATTCAAAGATAAAAGAAGACCATTAGTGGGTGGAAATTTATCCTCTGCTTCCTTTTACCAAGGCTAAGGAAACACGTTGTTTCGTAAGTACTTCTTGTACGTCCAGGGTCGGCTTATTTAGACCATCAATATCGCGGAGACGGTAGGTGGGTTCTTAATTTTTTTTTTCTTTTTGTTTTATCTGATTTAAAAAATATAGAAATCAATCACGGACTGTTATGTGTCATGGAGCCCGTAAAATAGTGTAAAAATCTTCCAATAAACATCACTTATTATGCAACATAGAAGACATTTTTTTAATTAATCGTGGCCCTCCACCTCCTAAAATACGATGAGAAGACCGCGATATTGATGGTCTAAGCATGCACGCACAGACCGCCAGTTTTTAAAATTTTGAAAATACAAATAATTAATAAACTTAGGTTAGTCGTTATATATATTCTTAATAATATTTTGATAACAAAATAAAATTTAATTAATTATAGGGGTCTAAATTGTATATTTGTATTATTTCTTTATTATTAAATGTTTTACATTCTAATTTCCTCAAACGTTTCTTCAAAAAATTTTTTTAAAATTATTAAGATAAATATAACATTTTCAAATCCGAGTATGCATTGTTTATCCTCCTAAAATATTATTCATTTTTGTTTTAGTCTTTATATTTAGTAATTTTATGAACAGTTTTCTTTTATATCACATTTTAATATTTATGGTTACATATTTATCAATATTTCAATTATGTATATTATTAACACTTTATATTTCTTTTAGTTACATACCGGTAATTATTATTATATCTTTCTTGAAATATTTTATTTAATATTTTTTTTTTAATTATGAAAATTTAGTACTCAATATTAGTTATTATTAATAATAATAAGAGCTCAAATTGTAAATATCAAATTATCTTAAAAATAAATTTGAGGGGGACCATTAAAGTAACATACCTTCAACCTCTCATCCTAAATGAGTTTGCTTGTTTTTTTTTTTTTTTTTTTCTGAACTTGAGTTTGCTTGTTGAAGGTGCTCTTATATGTTTTCTGCAATTTGCTAGTTCATGATATGAATATGACTTCTGCAAGAATCTTTGTGCGCAGGAGTACTTAATAGATTAACATTTTTTTTTCCAAAAGGAGACGATCACCAATCTAAATTAACCAAATGAAAAAGCTTTCCGCCAAGTTGGGGCCACATGGGACTAAGACCATTAGTTGATGGAACTTTATCCTCCGTCTCCACTGACAATATATATATGTCTACTTTAGCAAGGTACGAAGATCAAAAGTTTGCTTTGAGTAAAGAAACATGAGATACGAGAATACAAAGTCGTCTCTCTTCTTGATTCTCTTGAAGCTGGTGATCCTTTGTCCTGCACGTGTCGCTGCTTCAAGCCCTTGTCGACGTGAATGTGGAGGAGTCTTTATCCCATACCCTTTTGGCATTGGAGATGATTGCTATCTTGAGAAGTTTTACGAGATCAAATGTCGTAGTAGCACTTCTTCACGAAAGCATGCCCCTTTCCTCTCTGTAAATAGCCAACAAGTACAAGTAGTGAATATCTCTCTTCCGGCTGAAGATGGTTATTATACTTCTTCTGAATTAACTGAGTTTGTTCAGGCTCTATCATTTGGGTTAGTTCGTGTGAAGATGCCAATAACATCCGCAGGATGTTCCAGCGACGGAAAAGACTCTGCAGAATCAGTAATGAATTTCACGGGTAGCCCTTTCTTCATTGCTGTCAAAAACACCCTTGTAGCGGTTGGTTGCAACTCCAAAGTGTCTCTGACGCATATAAAGCCAAGCATGGTGGGATGCGAGTTGATTTGCAATACGAGCAAAGACCAGCCTAGCAATAACATCCCTTTTCTCGACAAAACCGGATGCGAGCGCAACAGCCTGTCATATAATTACGAGGACTGTACACAAAACAAACCAGAAGAAACCGAATGCGACGGTAATGGATGTTGTCAGGTTGAACTACCTAACGAGCCTAAACAAGATCTTGGTATCAAGATAGAGAGCTATGGTGGAAACTCGACAATAACAACAAGAGAAGAAGAAGATTGTAGAGTGGCTTTCATTACAGATGAAGTCTACACTTTGTCGAATGTGACAAAACCAAGACAGTTACTCGGTAAGGGATATGCTACGCTTACTCTAGGATGGGTAATCCAGACGAAGAATCATTCCTTCCTGACCTCCTTACCCTGCATCAACAGAAAAGAGTACGGACATACTAGTGGACTCCAAATGAAGTGTATCTGCGACAAAACCACCATTTCTAATATTAGTTATGCACATTGTGGCTGCAAAGCTGGTTACACAGGAAACGCATATATCCAGGACGGATGCGAAGGTCAGTAATATGCTCCTTTTTTTTTCTTTTTTTTCTTTTTTTTTTTCTTCTGTGTGTGTGTGTGTGAAGATGCATAGTTATACAAACCATCTATTAAATTCCAAAATTTCATGATCTTTGATAATCAGATATTGATGAATGCAAATACTTACCCTCAAGATGTGGGGATGGAAACACTTGTGTGAATACTCAAGGAGGCTATCATTGCGTGGGAGATAAGAAAAAACCAATACTAATAGGTAAACTCACTGATTTTTTTTTTTTCAGTCGCAAGCCTTGATACGCAAGTATGATCAACATATTATATTCGTGTGCGGTTTTCCAGGGGTTGGTTCAAGTTTTGGTGCTTTAGCCCTAGTTAGCGGATTATGGTGGTTAAGAAAGTTTCTAATAAAAAGAAGGATGGAAAAGAGGAAGAAGAAGTTCTTTAAACGTAATGGGGGACTATTATTGCAAAAAGAACTAAACACAAGCGATGGTAACGTCGAAAAGACAAGAATCTTCAGTTCCAGAGAGCTGGAGAAAGCCACTGAAAACTTCAGCGAAAACAGAGTTATTGGACAGGGAGGCCAAGGCACTGTGTACAAAGGTATGCTCTTAGATGGTAGAACCGTTGCAGTCAAGAAATCCAAAGTCATTGATGAAGACAAACTACAAGAGTTCATCAACGAGGTTGTGATTCTCTCCCAGATCAACCATAGACACGTAGTCAAACTCTTGGGATGTTGTCTTGAGACAGAAGTTCCTACGCTGGTTTATGAGTTCATCATTAACGGAAACCTTTTCCAGCATATTCATGAAGAATCTGATGACTACATTATGAAATGGGGAATGCGTCTACGCATTGCTGTGGACGTGGCAGGAGCTCTCTCTTATCTTCATTCTTCCGCAAGTTCTCCGATATATCACAGAGATATCAAGTCAACAAACATATTACTTGACGAGAAGCACCGAGCCAAGGTGGCTGATTTCGGAACATCAAGGTCAATAACCATAGATCAAACTCATTGGACAACGGTTGTATCAGGTACGGTTGGGTATGTTGATCCAGAGTATTACCGGTCTAGCCAATATACAGACAAGAGTGATGTTTATAGCTTTGGAGTCGTACTCGCTGAACTTATTACTGGAGAGAAGCCTGTCATAATGGTGGAGAACACTCGAGGAACAATAAGCTTGGTAGATCATTTCAGACTCGCCATGAAGGAGAAGAGACTTTCTGATATTGTGGATGCTCGAATAAAAGATGATTGCAACCCAGAACAAGTAACGGCAGTGGCGAATCTGGCGTTGAAGTGCTTGAGCTCAAAAGGAAAAAAAAGACCAAATATGAGAGAAGCTTTTACGGAGTTGGAGAGAATTTGCACTTCTCCAGAGGATTCACAGGTGCAGATTCACGTTGATGAAGAAGATGAAGAGGAGGAAGAAGAAGTTAGGAATATGATCAACAAGGGAGATTTTCGGAGAGTTGGCGTGACTGCTCCAGCCTTTAGTATTGATACTGCACCTTCTTCTTCAGATGTTGAACCACTGTTTCCTCGTTTGACATGGTGAATCAAACAAACTGTAGTGATGGTGAATAAATTTGATAATTTTGTGAAAATGTTTTAGGAAAAGTGGTAAGGCTAACTCTGAGTTTTAGCTTTTGATTTTACACTTGTCTTTGTATTATCTGTGTTTGAGGTTATGTATTTGTAATCTATTGTTGGTATGTAGTTGTTTGTATTTGTTACTTAACTGTGATGGCATACAATTTACTCGTTCATGTTAAACCTTTTTCTATGAACTGCTAATATTCAAGCTGGTAGTAATTATGATTATGACGCTTTCAACAGCTATCATTTGTAGTTAGTGGGTGTTGATAGTGACCAGGTTATGTGTTCGAAGATTGGTCTCAGTATCTTTAGGATGGTGGCGATTATGAATAGAAGGTTGGAACTTGGATGTTAACGTGACAGTAACAAATCACTTTGTTACCATGCATGATCTTTATCTTCTTCTTCAGACGTTGAACCACTGTTTACACGTTCCACATGGTGACTGGCTCAATCATATTAAACTACGTAGTGGTGAATATATTTTGATGATCTTGTTTAAAACGTTTAGGTTTATAACTGTTTTTAGGATGTATTTTGAAAGTCTGACTTTCCGCTTAATCGCTTATGATTGTCGTATGTCAACTAAGACAATATTTTATTTATTTTATGATTTGTGTATGATAACCATTGTTCACCTTCAATTCTTCTTCAGATCTTGAACTATGTTTCCTTGTCTCACATGGTGACTCAACCAGAATAGACTGATGGTAATGAATTTGATAATCTTAGGATTTAGCACGTTTTTGTATTATATATTGATCTTGTTATTAAATACTAAATTTCATTGCAAAAAAAAAAAAAATTCAAGTTATGATCACACCATGCACTTTAAACCCTTAAACTCTCTACCAACCAAAAGAAAAGCTTTCCGTCATATTGAGCAAGAAAAATATTGAGATATAGCAATAAAATATTGAAAGATGAAGACACTACCATGTATCTCCCACTTACGAAGGCCGTCTGCTAATATAGTAATAGAGAAGATCATTATTTGCATTTTCAGTAGACAAAAAAAAAAGAAGAACATGATGAGCTACAAAAACACAAAATGTTCTCTCTTCTTGGTTCTCTTTAAGCTGCCCCTTTTGCTGATCATTTATACCACAGATGTCGCTGCTTCAACTTGTCCGTCTGATTGTGGAGGTATCCCGATTCCCTATCCTTTTGGAATCGGAAAAGGTTGCTATCTCGACCAATATTACGAAATTGAATGTCAAGAGAACCCTACTTCAAGAAAGCTCGTCCCTGTCCTTCCATCAGTTGGAGCAGATGTTGTGAGTATCACTCTTCCGAACCAAAAAAAAGATTATAGGTTCTTGTATGATTCTATTAGACCGTACGGGTTAGTTACTGTCAAATTTCCAATGATCACAACAGGATGTTCTGCTGGTGATAAAGACTCTGACGTAGAATTAGTTATGAACTTGACCGGTACACCTTTTTTCACTGATGACCTAAACAGCCTCATCGCGGTTGGTTGCAACAGCAAAGTGTCGATGACGCAAATAAAACCCAACACGGTGGTGTGCGAGTTGAACTGCAACACGAGAAGAGACTCTCATATGATCAATAACATCCCTTTTCTCATGAAATCAGCCTGCTCCGTCGACATTTTCCCCCGTACTTACACCGGAGAGGACTGTAGAGATGTAGCGTCATCAGATGACACAGAATGTGATGGTAATGGATGTTGTCAGGTTGGAATAACCGAGCCTCAACAAGTTGTTGGTGTCGTTATAGAAAGCAATGATGGGAACTCGACAAGCTGTAGAGTGGCTTTCTTGACGGATGAAGTCTACAATATGTCCAATGGCACTACACCACAAGAGTTGGCTGATAAGGGGTATTCTACAGTTACTTTAGGGTGGGTAATCCAGACAAATAAGACTTCGTCCCTCTACTCCTTGAACTGCAAGTTTGGAAAAGATAACGGCTATTCCACCACTAACTCTGTTGAACCCGAGACAAAGTGTACGTGCGGAACAAGCAACATTTTTTTGGGGGTAAGTTATGCAAATTTTGAATGTAACAAGGGTTACAGTGGCAACCCATATATTCTAGAAGGATGTGAAGGTCAGTTAAAAAAAAAAGTTCTTTGTTTGCTCTCATTTTTGGTTTCTTTCTGTGTGGATGGAAGCATTAATTTAGTTTTACAAGTCATCTCTTATTTTATAACTATATCAACTTTATAGTCATCATTTGAATTTTTCTCTTATCCAGACACTGACGAATGTAAAACTATGCCTGAAGTATGTGGAAGAGGAGGCACTTGTGTGAATACTCTTGGGGGCTTTCATTGCGAAGGTGATAAAACCAAACCAATAGTGATAGGTGAGTTTTCCTCAAACTTGAGTATTAGGGATGTCTCTCATCACAAGTTGAAAGGGATCCTAATTAAGTATATAAGCCACTACACTTACTACCAATTGGTTTTAGGTTGTAAGTCATCTAGCTTAACATTGAGTTGCAAAACTTAAACTTCTATAAAAAAAAAATTGAGATCAACCTATATAATATTTGCATGCGGTTTGTTTGTAGGGATCGGTTCAGGATTTGGTGTTTTGGTCCTTGTTGGTGGAGCTTGGGGGTTGAGAAAGTTTCTAAAAAAGAGAAAGATTACAAAGAGGAAGAAACAATTCTTCAAACGTAACGGAGGACTACTTCTGCAACAAAAAATGAACACAAGAGAAGGTAGTATCGAAACAACAAGAATCTTCAGCTCGAGAGAGCTAGAGAAAGCCACAGAAAACTTCAGTGAAAACAGAGTTCTTGGACAGGGAGGCCAAGGCACTGTGTACAAAGGTATGCTTGTAGATGGTAGGACCGTTGCAGTCAAGAAATCCAAAGTTTTAGATGAAGACAAACTACAAGAGTTCATCAACGAGGTGGTGATCCTCACTCAGATCAACCATAGACACGTAGTCAAACTTCTGGGATGTTGTCTTGAGACAGAAGTTCCTATGCTGGTTTACGAGTTTATCCTAAACGGAAACCTTTTCCAGCATATCCATGAAGAGTCTGATGATTACACTATGATATGGGGAATGCGTCTGCGCATAGCTGTGGACATCGCAGGAGCTCTCTCTTATCTTCATTCTTTTGCATGTTCTCCTATTTATCATAGATCTATCAAGTCAACAAATATATTACTAGACGAGAAGCATCGAGCTAAGGTGGCTGATTTCGGAACATCAAGGTCAATAACCATAGATCAAACTCATTGGACAACAGTTGTTTCGGGTACAGTCGGCTATGTGGATCCAGAGTATTACAGGTCCAGCCAGTTTACAGATAAGAGCGATGTTTACAGCTTTGGGGTCGTCCTAGCGGAACTTATTACTGGAGAGAAGCCTGTCATAATGGTGGAGAACACTCGAGGAACAATAAGCTTGGCAGATCACTTCAGACTCGCCATGAAGGAGAAGAGACTTGATGATATTATGGATGCTCGAATAAAAGATGATTGCAAACAGGAACAAGTAAGGGCCGTGGCAAACTTAGCGTTGAAGTGTTTAAGCTCAAAAGGAAAGAAACGTCCATATATGAGAGAAGTTTTTACGGAGTTGGAGAGGATATGCACTACTCCAGAGGATTCACAGTTGCAGATTCACGTTGATGAAGAAGATGAAGAGGAGGGAGAGGAAGAAGTTAGAAATATGATAAACCATGGAGAGTTTGTGCGACTGCTCGAGCCTTGAGTACTGCGGCTTCGCCTTCTTCTTCAGATGCTGAACCATTGTTTCCTCGTCCCACATGGTGAGTCTATCAGATTTTAGAGTAATGGTGAATAGATGTGATGATGATCATCTTGAACATGTTTTTGTAATAAATTTGCAAGTGTGAGTTTCGGTAGATTTAAATTAATGTGTGTTTGAGGTAATGTATACTTATGTTCAGAACATAAATTATATTTATGTGTGATATAATGTATTTGTAATTTATTCTAACATTTTCTTTATGAATATACCGTTTCTTCATAATAATTCATTGTTATCTTGTTGTTTTGAAAGTACTTCTCGTACGTGTAGCATATCCACAGTATGTTGAATACCTCAAAAGAAAGGAAGGAATGCTTCTCACTTTGCTACGAGTAAATCTGGTGCTTACTGGCTTCTAGCATTGTTTTGTGGATGCATAGCGGTGACTTGATCTCCAAGCATCATCGTATAACCCAATCTTCTCTTATATACTTGCTTCGAGTATTGTTTTAAAAATTGAGCAGGACTTGCTAGGAAAGAGGATGTCACATACATCACGTATTATTATTTCCCTCACTGTAACGCTCTGAACAAACCGAAGCATTCAGCCAAAAATCCACTCAATTCCTCCTGTTTCCACTTTACTGTTCATTGACTGAACCAGTGGAGTGGTCAATAGCAGCAGCTCTTCTAGTGAACGCGGGAATAGCCCCACTCCAAAATAAAGGAGGAAGCTGCCTGCAACTTAGCTGAGTTATTAATAAGGCTTTCGTGGGCTTGTGTTACAGTGAAGATGGAGAAGTTACTGGAATTGTCATATTTACCCCACCAAAACCGCATAACTTTCTTGCCATGGATTAGATTAAGCAACGCGGTTTTGGTGGGGGTAAATATGACAATTCGGTGTCTGAAACGGTGACTCTTATCTCTGTATTCACACTTCAATTTTGACCATATTCGATATTAATTACTATATATATAAACTGCATGTGCAAGAATACTCGTTTTTTACTATATTTTTTAAAGTTAATAGACTTCCCACTACCAACCAGATAAATGATGAAAGCTTTACGCCAAATTATTAGTGATCCAATCGATGAAAAAGAACAAACAGAGTTAAGAATTAAAAAGTATTCAAGATGAAGACCAGTACTAGTCAAGGGAACTTTATTCTCTGTCTCCACTGTCTGTGCTTTTATCAAGACGAAAATCGAATTTTCTTTTGAGTAGAGAAACATATGATGAGCTGCAAAATTCAAAGTTGCTCTCTCTTCTCCATCTTTTTTAAGCTGTTACTCTTGATGGTCCTTTCAGTTCTCCCTACTTCAAGCTCTTGCCCAACTGAATGTGGCGGAATCCAGATCCCATACCCTTTTGGAACAAGAGATGGTTGCTATCTCGAGAAGTCTTACAAGATCAAATGTCGTAGTACCACTTCTTCAAGAAAACAAGTTCCTTTCCTCTTTGTAAGTGGCCAAGATGTAGAAGTAGTAAATATCTCTCTTTCGAGTGAAGGACGATTTTTTACTACTTCTGATTTTAGATCAATTCAATTCGTTCGACGTCTGTCATTTGGTTTAGTCCGTGTGAAAATCCCGATAACATCTGTAGGATGTTTAAGCGACAAAAAAATGTCTACAGGAAAAATAATGAACTTGACCGGTAGCCCTTTTTTCATTGACGACGTAAACAGCTTCATAGCGGTTGGTTGCAACGCCAAAGTGTCGCTCACGCATATAAAGCCAAGCATGGTGGGATGCGAGTTGACTTGCAATACAGGCAAAGACAAACCTAGCAAGAACATCCCTTTTCTTGACAAAATTGGGTGCTCTAACAACAGTCTGTCTTATAAGTACGCGGATTGTACAGAAAACAAACCAGACGAAGAACTTGAATGCAATGGTAATGGATGTTGTCAGGTCAAGCTAACTAACGAGCCTCAACAAACTCTTGGTATAAAGATAGAGAGCATTGGTGGGAACTTGACGACAACAACAAGAGAAGAAGATTGTAGAGTGGCCTTCATTACAGATGACGTCTACACTTTGTCCAAAGCGAGAAAACCAGATGAGTTATTTGGTAAGAGATATGCTACGGTTACTCTAGGCTGGGTGATCCAGACGAAGAATCCTTCATTCCTTCCTTCTTTGCGCTGTGACAACAGAAAAGAGTACCAACATACTACTCACTCTAGTGAATCCGACATGAAGTGCATATGCGACAATACCACCATTTCTAATGTTAGTTATGCACATTGTGGATGCACGGAGGGTTACACAGGAAACGCATATATCAAAGGCGGATGCAAAGGTAAATAATATGCTCTTTCCTTTTCTTCTTCTTCTTGTGTGTGTGTGTGTGTGTGCAAATGCATCCTTTTTAGTTATTAAAATCATCTCTAGATTCCAAAATTCCTTGATCTTTGATATCCAGACTTTAATGAATGCAACATCACATCCTCAATATGTGGAGAAGGATACAGTTGTGTGAATACTCAAGGAAGCTTCCGCTGCGTGGCAGATAAGAAAAAAGCAATACTCATTGGTAAAAAACAATTGTTTTTTTTTTCTTCAGTCGCAAAATTTAAAGCCTTGATAAGCAAGTATGATCAATCTATTATCATATTTTGTTGTGGGGTTTTCAGGGGTGGGTGCAGCTTTTGGTGTGTTAGCCCTAGTCGGTGGACTTTGGTGGTTGAGAAAGTTATTTATAAAGAGAAAAATAACAAAGAGAAAGAAGAAGTTCTTCAAACGTAACGGGGGACTACTGTTGCAACAAGAAGTAAACACAAGTGAAGGCAATGTCGAAAAGACGAGAATCTTCAGCTCGAGAGAGTTGGAGAAAGCCACTGAAAACTTCAGCGAAAACAGAGTTCTTGGACAGGGAGGTCAAGGCACTGTGTACAAAGGTATGCTGGTAGATGGTAGGACCGTGGCAGTCAAGAAATCCAAAGTCATTGATGAAGACAAACTACAAGAGTTCATCAACGAGGTTGTGATTCTCTCTCAGATCAACCATAGACATGTAGTCAAACTCTTGGGTTGTTGTCTTGAGACCGAAGTTCCTACCCTGGTTTATGAGTTTATCCTCAACGGAAACCTTTTCAAGCATATCCATGAAGACTCTGATGATTACATTATGAAATGGGCAATGCGTCTACGCATTGCTACAGACGTGGCAGGAGCTCTCTCTTATCTTCATTCTTCCGCAAGTTCTCCCATATATCACAGAGATATCAAGTCGACGAACATATTACTAGACGAGAAGCACCGAGCCAAGGTGGCTGATTTTGGAACATCAAGGTCAATAACCATAGATCAAACCCATTGGACAACTGTTGTTTCAGGTACAGTTGGGTATGTGGATCCAGAATATTACCGGTCCAGCCAGTATACAGATAAGAGTGATGTTTACAGCTTTGGAGTCCTACTAGCGGAACTTATAACCGGAGATAAGCCTGTCATAATGGTGCAAAACACTAAAGAAATAGTAAGCTTGGCTGAGCATTTCAGGGTTGCAATGAAAGAAAAGAGACTTTCTGATATTATGGATGCCAGAATAAAAGATGATTGCAAACTGGAACAAGTAATGGCAGTGGCAAAACTGGCCATGAAGTGCTTGAGCTCGAAAGGAAAGAAGCGTCCGAATATGAGAGAAGCTTTTATGGAGTTGGAGAGGATATGTACTTCTCCAGAGGAGTCACACGTGCAGATTCAGGATGAAGAAGAAGACGAAGAGGATGAAGAAGAAGTTAGGAATATGATAAACAGAGGAGATTCTTGGAGCGTTGGTATAACTGCTCAAGCCTTGGTTTCATCTTCTTCTTCTCCAGAGGTTGAACCACTATTCCCACATGCTGACTCAATCATATTCAAGTAGTAGTGAACAGATTTGATGATCTTGTTAACACGTTTGGGCTATAACTGTTTTAGAATTTATGTTGAAAGTCTGAGTTTCTGCTTATGATTGCCGTAGTGTTAAGACATGTTTTTTTTCCTATTTTATGGTTGTGTATGAGACTATGTTGAACAATCTTTGACCTTTTTCTTCAGATGTTGAAACAGTATTCTCTTTCTTACTGCTACTTTATCTCGGAATTAATTACTAATTTACTTTAGGGAAGATTACTAAAATGACTATAATTAAACCTTTAAACTTTAGCAACCAAAAGACAAGTTTTCCGTCAGTATTAATGATGTTAAAGTGATGATCACCACTTTAACTGTATTACTTTGATCAAGCAAGTACTGATGCTTTCAACAGCTATCATTTATAGTTACTGGATAGATAGAGACTATGTGTTCGAAGACTAGTCTCAGTGTTTCGTGGGATAGTGGTGATTATGAACAGAAAGTTGGAAATGACAATGTTAGCATGACAGTCCTCAGGGATATGCGGCTCCCATTGACAGTTGGATCTCACGCATGATCCCACACAGTCATCATTTGCACTCATTTGTGGAAACTGTCATATGCATAACGGTGACTTGCTCTCCAAGCATAATCATGTACCTGAATCTTCTACTATATGATGGCCTCTAACATGGTTTGCAGTGTGTTACATAATTGCGCAGGACTTTCTAGGAGAGAGAGGCTTTCGCATACATCACGTATTAATTCCCTTACTGTAACGTTCTGAATAAACCTAAGAAATCAGAAGAGTACTCACATCTTCCTCCTGTCTCTGCTTCACTGGTCTCAGACTCTACGACATTGATTGAAACGAGTGACGTGGTAAATAACAGAAACTCGAGAAGTGAACGTGGGAATATCACCACTCCAGAGATAAAGGAAGAAGCTGCAGAGGGGCACACGAGCAGAGTAAGATCCAATGAGCTAATGAGAAGAAGGCTTTCTTGTTTGTGCTGAAGAGAGAACAGATTGAGACTGTGTGTGTGTGTTTCTTAATGCTTATCAGTACGCGTTTTCAGGTATGCCATAAGTTGGTTTTGGTGGGTAAATATACGATTTTTTCTAAAAAAGTTGCATTTACCTTTACTGCTTTACATATTGTCTATCTGTTTGTTAATGCATTCATATTAGATATCATACTAAGAGCTACAGTTTCTTAGTTTTTTTTTGTATATTCTCTTAAGAATTGATTGTTCTTGTTCATGATGTGAACGTGACTTTTGTAAGAAACAAACTGCATGTGCAAGTTATCTCGCCATCATTATAGCTAAGAAACTCTACTGTGTGATCTGATGGAAAGAAGAGACATATCAATAAAAGACGAAGACTATTATTGGAGGGAACTGTATTCTCTGTTCCCCCACTGACATATGTTGTCTGCTTCAGCAAGGAAACACAAACTCCGGAAGATCGAAATTTTCTTTTTTAATGAGTAGAGAAACATGATGAGCTGCAAAAACAAAAACTACTCTCTCTTCTTGATTCTCTTCAAGCTATTGATGATCCTTTGGTCTGCAGCTTCAAGCTCTTGTCCAAGTGAATGTGGAGGAGTCTTGATCCCATACCCTTTCGGAATCGGGAATAGTTGCTACCTGGAGAAGTCTTACGAGATTGAATGTCGTAGTACAACTACTACGTCAAGAAAGCTAGTCCCTTTCCTTTCAGTAATCAACAAAGAAGTTGTGAGTATCTCTCTTCCTATGGCAGGTTACTTTTTTATGGGAGCATATGGGAGTGTTCGTATAAGAAACCCGATAACATACGCTGGATGCTCCACTTCCACCTATGGAAAAGAGTCAGGAGCATCAATAATGAACTTGACCGGTAGCCCTATTTACATTGCCAGCAGCAACAAACTCATAGCGGTTGGTTGCGACAGCAAGGTGTCGTTCACGCATGTAAAGCCCAACACTGTTGGATGCGAGTTGAATTGCAGTATGATCAAAGAGTCTCATAACACTAGCACCCCTTTTCGCGACGTAAGGAAGTGCTCGAGCAACATATTATCTTACTATACTAGCAACTTCGTTTGCACAGAAGATGAACCAGAAGAAGACACGATGTGTAATGGTAACAGATGTTGTCAAGCATTTCTTCCTAACATCCCTCAACAAGTTGTTGGTATCAGAATCGAAAGCAATGACGGAAACTCGACAAAAAGGACAAAACAAGAACATTGTAGAGTCGAATTCTTGACAGATGAAACCTACGATTTGTCCAATGACACCAATCCACAAAAGTTACTTGGTAAGGGACATACTACGCTTACTCTTGGATGGATCATCCAGACGAAGAATACTTCGTACCTCAACTCCTTGGGCTGCAAAAACGAAACACAATTGAATTCTAGTAGCATGGTTGAACGCAGAACAAAGTGTATATGCGAAATTGTCAGCAACCGTTCTGAGATAATCTATGCAAATTGTGTATGCAACGACGGTTACATAGGTAACCCATATGTTGTGGATGGATGCGTAGGTCAGTATTACTTCCTTATGCTCTTTTTTTTTTTGAAACACAATTACTTCCTTATGCTCTATTTTTTTTTTTTTTGGGAAGCTTTAATGATCATCACTTGATTATAATAACATTATGATCTTTCTCAACCCCAGATATTGATGAATGTAAAATGAGTTTATATTCATGTGAAGAAGGACAGGATTGTGTAAATACTCTTGGACACTATAAATGCGTTGGCGACAAGACTAAATCAATACTAATAGGTAATTTCCGGATTTTACTTTTGAGTTGGAATAGCAATCGATGATCAACCTATGAAACTCTTGTGCCGTCTGCAGGGGTCGGTTCAGGTTTTGGTGTCTTAGCATTAGTTGGTGGAGTTTGGTGGTTGAGAAAGTTTCTAATAAAGAGAAGGATGGAAAAGAGGAAGAAGAAGTTCTTTAAACGTAATGGGGGACTACTGTTGCAACAAGAACTAAACACAAGCGATGGTAATGTCGAAAAGACAAGAATCTTCACCTCCAGAGAGCTGGAGAAAGCCACTGAAAATTTCAGCGAAAACAGAGTTCTTGGACAGGGAGGCCAAGGCACTGTGTACAAAGGTATGCTCTTAGATGGTAGAACAGTTGCTGTCAAGAAATCCAAAGTTATAGATGAAGACAAACTACAAGAGTTCATCAACGAGGTCGTGATTCTCTCCCAGATCAACCATAGACACATTGTCAAACTCTTGGGATGTTGTCTTGAGACAGAAGTTCCTATCCTGGTTTATGAGTTTATCATTAATGGAAACCTTTTCCAGCATATTCATGAAGAGTCAGATGATTACACTATGATATGGGGAATGCGTCTACGCATTGCTGTGGATGTCGCAGGAGCTCTCTCTTATCTTCATTCTTCTGCAAGTTCTCCCATATATCACCGAGATATCAAGTCAGCAAACATACTATTAGACGAGAAGCACAGAGCCAAGGTGGCTGATTTTGGAACATCAAGGTCAATAACCATAGATCAAACTCATTGGACAACAATTGTTTCAGGTACAGTTGGGTATGTGGATCCAGAGTATTACCGGTCTAGCCAATATACAGACAAGAGTGATGTTTATAGCTTTGGAGTCGTGCTAGCGGAACTTATCACTGGAGATAAGCCTGTCATAATGGTGCAAAACACTAGAGAAATAGTAAGCTTGGCAGATCATTTCAGACTTGCCATGAAGGAGAAGAGACTTTCTGACATTATAGATGCTCGAATAAAAGATGATTGCAAACCGGAACAAGTAATGGCAGTGGCAAACCTGGCCTTAGTGTGCTTGAGCTCGAAAGGAAAGAAACGACCAAATATGAGAGAAGTTTTTACGGAGTTGGAGAGAATTTGCACTTCTCCAGCGGATTCACAGGTGCAGATTCACGTTGATGAAGAAGATGAAGAGGAGGGAGCAGAGGAAGAAGAAGTTAGTAATATGATAAACAAGGTAGATTCTTGGAGAGTTGGTGTGACTGCTCCAGCCTTTGGTATTGTGGCTTCGCCTTCTTCTTCAGATGCTGAACCATTATTTCCTCGTCCCACATGGTGAGTCTATCAGATTTTAGAATAATGGTAAATAGATGTGATGATCACCTTCAAAACCTTTGGTAATAAATTTGCAAGTGTGAGTTTTGGTTCAAGATTTAAATTATTTGGTTTTGTATTAATGTGTGTTTGATGTTACATATTTTTGTATTTGTGAGTGTTGGAAATTATACATGTTTAGAACATATATTATATTTATGTTTGAGATGATGTATTTGTACTTTTTTACATTTGGTTTTTGAATGTACCGTGTCTTCATAATAATTCATTGTTATCTGTATTTGGTGTCTAAATCTTTTAATTCTCTATACCTTTACAGATTATCAGCTGCAGATTCCTAGTTTTAGTTTACTTTTTTTTTTTCACTGTGCAAGCTTCAATTCATCACCATGTTACAAGTATATTACATTTTCATCAACAAACCTAAGCATTCTGTTTCTGCTTTACTGGTCACAGACTCTCCGTCATTAGTTGAAACCAGTGAAGTGGTTAATGGCAGAAGTTTGACTAGTGAGCATGAGAATAATCTCACTCCAGAAATAAAGGAGGAAGCTGCAACAACTGAGACCGGGACACCAGTCTGAGTAAGACCCCCTTAGATGAAGAACAAGGCTTGTGGATGCTTGTGTCACAGTGAAGATGGAGAGATTGTGTGTGTATGTTTGTGGATGCGAGTATTCGTTAAGGTAATTTTATTGGCATGAATTACAGTTTTGATTTTGGTATGTTTTTATACAACAAGACAAAAAGGTTTGGGGGTAAATATTACGATTACAATGTCTTAAACGGTAATTGTTATACGCTTTTGGGATATAAACGTTTTTAATTCGCTCTACCTTTACAGACTGTCTCTGTATTTTGTTGATATATTCACTCTTGAATTTAAGATCAACTAGATTTTGATCCGCGCCTAAAAAGCGCGGAAATTTTTTATGACTAAAAGTTTATATAATTGGGTTTTATCTTAATTTAAAGAATATTTTGATATAAATCAGTTCACCAAAATTTGTGGTGATGATTGTTTTTCATTAATTTTTAGTTTCAGTTTTTATTTTTAGATTTTGGTTTTTGGTTTTTAGCTTTTAAGTTTCTACTTTTCATTTTCAGTTTTTGGTTTGGGTTTTTAATTTTTAAACCCGCTGAGTTAGTTTGAATTAATATTACCAACAAACAAATCTAAAATAATCGAACATTTAATTTAAAACGGAAAAGATGATAACAATTTTAAAAAAAAACAAATTGAAATAGTTTATTTTGTAAATAAACAAAGCAAAAAAATATAACATGTGTTTTCAGCTTTTGGTTTTGGATTTTAGTTTTTAGATTTGGTTTTTGGTATTGCTTTAATTTTTTTAATCAGTAAATTATTTAAGAAAAATAAAATAATAAATTATTTAAAAGTTACCATTGAAATTTATTAAAACAAAGTGATTGTTATTTAAAATTAAAAATATATATTAACATGTTTTAAAGTATATGATTTAAATAAATGATTAATAATAGATAATTTTGTTTTGTTAAAAATATTAAATATCTTTCCGGTCTGAAAAGTTTATTCAATGTTATTGGAGATTTTTCTTAATATGAAGCCCAAAAAACAAACTATATAATTTGTTCAAAAACAAAAGTAAGCCCAAGACTATATTACATAAATAACCACTGATTTAATTTAAGTATAATTAGTAGATTTCCATATTCAATATTTTTATGATATATATTCTTTTAGAACATTCCATATTTGTAGGAGAAAATATGTGTTTTCGGTATACACATAGATACCTGCCGTATTTTGAAGGTAGTTTACATTAAGGTCGTCTTTTTACATTAATTGTGTTGGTTTAATTTAAGTAATACGGTTCAATCAATTATATGACTTATATTATTCGTAACATTCTAGAAATAATCCAAATTTAAATGACAACTTGTATCAGTAGATAAAAAGAATGACTCTATTTTAATAGAGTAGATATTCGATATTAATATTATAAACTGCATGTGTAAGAACACTTGTTTTTTTTTTTACTATCTTTCCTAACTAAAGCACTTTAAAGTAGTAAACTTTCCACTACCAAGTTTTAGAAACCAGATAAATGAAGCTTAAAGCCAAATTAGTGATCTGATCGACGAAAAAACAATAAAAAATATTCAAGATGAAGATCATTAGTCGGGGGAACTTTATTCTCTGTCTCCACTGTCTGTTTTAGCAAAGAAGAAGATCAAATTTTCTTTGAGTAGAGAGAAACATGATGAGCTGCAAATTTTCTTTTAATGATCCTTTATTCTGCAGTTCTCCCTGCTTCAAGCACTTGTCAACGTGAATGTGGAGGAATCCAGATCCCACCCCCTTTTGGAATAAGAGATGGTTGCTATCTCGAGAAGGCTTACAAAATAAGATGTAGTAGTACCAATTCTTCACGAAAGCAGGTTCCTTTCCTCTTTGTAAATGGCCAAGAAGTAGAATTTCTCAATATCTCTCTTCCGACTCCAGGACCTTATTATACTACTTATACTTCTAATACTTCTATATTAACTCACTTAGTTCGGACTCTATCATATGGTTTAGTTCGTGTGAAAATCCCGATAACATCCTATCAAGCGAGAAAAAAGAGTCTACAGAATCAATAATGAACTTGACGGGGAGCCCTTTTTTCACACTGATGAAGAAGAAGACCATTAGTGGGAGGAAGTTTATCCTCCTGCCTCCACTTACCAAGGCTAAGGAACAAGACTCGTTGTTTTGAAAAGTACTTCTTGTACGTGTGGCATATCCACAGTATGTTGAATACCTCAAGGGATGCTTCTCACTTTGCTGCGAGTAGATCTGGTGCTTACTGACTTCTAGCATTGTTTTGTGGATGCATAACCGGTGACTTGATCTCCAAGCATCATCGTATAACTCATTCTTCTCTTATATACTTGCTTCGAGCATTGTTTTAAAAATTGCGCAAGACGTGCTAGGAAAGAGGATTTTGCATACATCACGTATTATTGCCCTCACTGTAACACTTTGAACAAACCGAAGAACTCAAAAGAGCACTCTTTAATTCCTCTTGTTTCCGCTTCACTGGTCTCAGACTCTACGACATTGACTCTATCTTAAGTGATTTTTTTTTTCAAATTGCTTTTAGCTTCGCATATTGTCTCTGTGTTTGTTAATGTATTCATATTTGATATCAATACTAAGAACTGAAAGTGGAGCTAAAGCTTCAAGAAGAGGACGACATGAACAATGATCTTTTGATAAATTTTCGACTTGGATTTCTTACAATGTTATTTAGAGACTGAAAACGTATTTATACAAGAACCTTAAAACCCTAGCAAAGTCCAAGTGTCATCATCCTGTGAGCTATTCAGAAACGGTTCCAAATCTGTTGGAAAGCTTGAGACCATCTTTGCAAGCCGTACTATATTCTTCATCGTCACCTTCTTATCCTCATGAACTCTGCTTGTCTTTTTGCAGATTAAAACCTGAAGATCGTTGGAGAGTAGTGTTGGACTTCAGCTGTTTGGGCTTATCACCGATGCCCAATTCAGCTGTGTTGGTGTTTACTTTGGGCTGGGACGCTGGTGACTTAATAGGAGCTACAGTTTCTTAGTTTTTGTATATTCTCTTCAGAACTGATTGTGTTCTGAACGTTGTGAACGTGACTTTTGTAAGAAACAAAACTGCATGTGCAAGCTGTCTCGACATCATTATAGCTAAGAAAATCTATTGTGTGATCTGATGGAGAGGGACATATCAATAAAAAGACGAAGACCATAATCCATTATTGGAGAAAAAGTGTATTCTCTGTCCCCCGCATAGTGACATATGTTGTCTGCTTCAGCAAGGAAAATACAAACTCCGGAAGATCAAATTTTCTTTTTGGAGGGAGAGAAACATGATGCGCTGCAAAAACAAAAACTACTCTCTCTTCTTAATTCTCTTCAAGCTGTTACTTTTGCCTGCAGATTCAAGCTCTTGTCCAAGTAAATGTGGAGGAGTCCGGATCCCATACCCTTTCGGAATCGGGAAGAGTTGCTATCTGGAGAAGTCCTACGAGATTGAATGTCGGAGTACAGCTAGGTCAAGAAAGCCAGTCCCTTTCCTTTCAGTAATCAACAAAGAAGTTGTGAGTATCTCTCTTCCTAATATGGATAACTCTGTGGTACCATCATATGGGATTGTTCGTATCAGAAGCCCGATAACATATACTGGATGCTTCACTTCCACCGACGGAAAAGAGACTGGAGCACCGATAATGAACTTGACGGGTAGCCCTATGTTCATTTACTACAGAAACAGACTCATAGCGTTTGGTTGCAACAGCAAGGTGTCGTTGACCCATGTAGAGCCCGACATTGTGGGATGTGAGTTGAATTGTAGTATGAGCAAAGGTAACATTCTCAGCGTAGAGGGGTGCCCGAGGAACTTATTTTCTTCCGAGACTTACTACGTTTGCACTAAAGATGAATTCACATCGTGCAGTGGTAACGGATGTTGTGATACATTTGTACCTAACACCCCTCAACAAGTTCTTGGTATCAGGATAGAGAGCAATGACGGAAACTCGACAAAAAGGACAAAACAAGAACATTGTAGAGTAGTGGCATTCGTGACAGATGAACTCGACCATATGCCCAGTGGCACCAATCCACAAAAGTTACTTGCTAAGGGACATTATACGGTTAGTCTCGGATGGATCTTCCAGACGAAGAATACTTCGTACCTCAACTCCTTGGCCTGCAAAAACGCAACAGAATATGATTATGATCCTAGTAAAATTTTTGAACCCAGAACAAAGTGTATATGTCAATTTGTCAGAAACAGTTCTGAGATGAGATTTGGAAATTGTGGATGCAACCACGGTTACAGCGGTAACCCATTTATTGTGGATGGATGCAAAGGTCAGTATTATCCTTATCCTATACTTTTCTTTTCCTTTTTTTTTGAAGCTTTAGTTATAAGTGTTCTTCTCATCACTTGATTATTATAACATTATGATCTTTCGCAACCCCAGATATTGATGAATGTAAACTTGGTACATATTCATGTGAAGAAGGACAGAACTGTGTAAATACTCCAGGACACTATAAATGCGTTGGCGACAAGACTAAATCAATACTAATAGGTAATTAACTGATTTTACTTTCGAGTTTGAATAGCAATCGATGATCAACGTCCTATGAAATTCTTGTGCCGTCTGCAGGGGTCGGTTCAGGTTTTGGTGTCTTAGCACTAGTTGGTGGAGTTTGGTGGTTGAGAAAGTTTCTAATAAAGAGAAGGATAGAAAAGAGGAAGCAGAAGTTCTTTAAACGTAATGGGGGATTACTGTTGCAACAAGAACTAAACACAAGCGATGGTAATGTCGAAAAGACGAGAATCTTCACCTCCAGAGAGCTGGAAAAAGCCACTGAAAAGTTCAGCCAAAACAGAGTTATTGGACAGGGAGGCCAAGGCACTGTGTACAAAGGTATGCTGGTAGATGGTAGAACAGTTGCAGTCAAGAAATCCAAAGTTATAGATGAAGACAAACTACAAGAGTTCATCAACGAGGTGGTGATTCTCTCCCAGATCAACCACAGACACATTGTCAAACTCTTGGGATGTTGTCTTGAGACAGAAGTTCCTATCTTGGTTTATGAGTTTATCCTCAACGGAAACCTTTTCCAGCATATTCATGAAGAGTCAGATGACTACACTATGATATGGGGAATGCGTCTACGCATGGCGGTCGACGTCGCGGGAGCTCTATCTTATCTTCATTCTTCTGCAAGCTCTGCGATTTATCACAGAGATATCAAGTCAACAAACATATTACTAGATGAGAAGTACCGAGCCAAGGTGGCTGATTTTGGAACATCAAGGTCAATAACTATAGATCAAACTCACTGGACGACCGTTGTTTCAGGTACGGTTGGGTATCTAGATTCAGAGTATTACCGCTCCAGCCAGTTTACAGACAAGAGCGATGTTTACAGCTTTGGGGTCGTCCTAGCGGAACTTATTACTGGAGAGAAGCCTGTCATAATGGTGGGGAACACTCGAGGAACAGTAAGCTTGGCAGATCATTTCAGACTCGCCATGAAGGAGAAGAGACTTTTTGATATTGTGGATGCTCGAATAAAAGAGGATTGCAAATTGGAACAAGTAATGGCTGTGGCAAAGCTGGCGATGAAGTGCTTGAGCTCGAAAGGAAATAAACGACCAAATATGAGAGAAGTTTTTACTGAGTTGGAGAGAATTTTCACTTCTCCAGAGGATTCACAGGTGCAGCAGATTCACCTTGATGAAGAAGATGAAGAGGAGAAAGAAGAAGTTAGGAATATGATAAACAAGGGAGATTCTTTGAGAGTTGGTGTGACTGCTCCAGCCTTCAGTGTTGCGGCCTCGCCTTCTTCTTCAGATGCTGAACCATTGTTTCCTCGTCGTCCCACATGGTGAGTCTATCGGTTTTTAGAGAAATGGTGAATAAATGTGATGATGATCATCCTGAAAACGTTTGGTAACAAATTTGCAAGTGTGAGTTTCGGTTCAAGATTTAAATGATTTGAGTTTGTATTATTATGTGTATGTTTGAGATAATGTACTTGTAATTTGTGTTGACATTTTGTTTTTATGCATTCGGTTTCTATATAATAATTGTTATACGTATTTGGCGTTTATTATATTTTCATTCTCTTTACTTTCTTAGTGAAAAAAAAAAAAGTAAACTAATGTTTTGCTGCCGGTTTTTTTTACCTTGTACTACTTTGATCAAGCAAGTACTGGTCTTTCAACAGCTATCATTTATAGGTTGTGGATAGTGACTTGTGTTCGAAGATTGGTCTTAGTATGATGAATAGAAAGTTGGAACTTGGAATGTTAACGTGGCAGTTGGAGTTCATTCTGTTTAACGCCACGCTGGCAAGCATCCATACCTGAATATTGCAAGAGCAATGGCATGGAGCTTAGCCAATCATGAGGGCTGAGGAATCGAAGTCATTTGCACTCATTTGTGGAAACTGTAATATGCATAACGGTTAATGAATTCATCTTCTTGAACCATTGTTTCCACGTACCACATGGTGACTGACTCAATCAGATTCAACTACGTAGACTTGATGATTTTGCTAAAATATTTATGATGTCATGAATGTTGATGTGATGAATGTTGTCCATGTGATAGATGGTAATAAAAGTCTTAATGTGATGAATGTTGTAATCAGCTTATGATTGATGTGCAAACACTCTTATCTGTTTTAACAAAGATGATTATCATGTATACGTGTTTTCGTATGTTAGCATATGTCACTGTAAATTAACTGTGGTTACAAAACAAAAATTCACTGCGCTCATAAGGTCAAAAGAGATTTGATTCAGTTATAAACTTTCGTCTTTTGTTTGACATAAAAATGCAGCGCAATAAAATTACATCAGTCCAAGACTCTTCTCAGTATCCTCTGATCCTAAAGGCCAACCCAGTAGGAACGGCCATTAGTGTTGTGCATCGGAGATGGAGTAGGAGAAGACACCGACCATTCATACCAAACCTGAACCCAAATATCACAGGATCATTAATGGTTCTCAAGATTAGATAGCCAGTTGTGTACATTACTAGAATCGTTATGGTTTAAACATTTATTTTTTTACCTTTGAGGAACCACAACACCTCCAAAAATGTACTTCTAATGGAGAATCAGGGTGGACCTCCACAGGCTTCCTCAATGGGAAAAAAATTGGGAACCTGCAAAAAGGAACATGATATTATATCGATAGGAGAGAGAGCTGTTCATCCGTTTAATGGCATATTAAACATTAAGCCATTACCAGCTAAACATGTTTGGTGTTGCTGTTGTAGGCTCGATTCCAAGATGAACATCTTTATACAGGACGGAATCAAAATAGCCAGCGAATCCTGTTTTGTTACGTATAAATCACAGCAAGTTAGTCTCAGGTTTAGCATATTTCCATTTTAACAGACACAAGACTAGAAAAGCTTGTACCATGCACCAAGGCTGAGCCAGCATCCCTTGGTAGATTGAACTCAAGCTTTTTGTAGCGTTGGTTGTTGGCTTTTGTTGAGAAGTTTGGGTGAGTAAATGTGAAAACCTAATTGAGACCAAAACAAAAACAGCTCTGAGGTCAAGAGATCCACAAGATTTGCATAAATGTATTCAAAGGAGCACTATAAGCTATTAAGCGATCCTGGAGACAGAGAGACTCACAGATTGGGAAGGAGCAAGTTTAGCTACACTGTGCAGTTTGACGACATAAGCAGTTTCAAAGTGCGCAAGATCTTTCTGAGCCTTAACCTGCCAATCAGTGAAAAAAACTAAGCTGAACCGAAAGTTTTTGAGAAAAAGAGTACAAAGCAGAAACCAGAAGGACCTACGTCATTGTAAAGCTTTGAAGCTGTTACAGGTTGTATAAAACTTGTATACCTACAAAAGTAACAATGATTACTCAAATTAGAGAAACAGAAGAACAGATGTAATGTCCTTCAAGCTTAAAACTAGGCTAGGCAGCTATTAGAGTATAGTTTTCTTATAGAAATTAGACTTGGTGAAGGGGTACACGTACGAGGATGGTATTGAAATTCCATCTGGCTTCAGAAACCTTTGGGCTCCATCAAGACACTCAGGAGAGAGTTCATTGTCTCCAAAAGAGCCCAGCAGTTCGCTAACCTGAAGACCAGAGGCAAACGAGAGTTAGATGAGCTGTATAAATGTCGGCATGAGTAATAGATACCCAAATTTATTTTTACTGACCAATATATCAGCTTTCTCAGGAGCACTCCAAAAACGCATGTCGCATGATATTATCGTAACAACGCCTTCCCACCCTTCCATCTTAACCAAATTCTGACAGATAAGATAACAATGCTCTATGAGTTAATAAAACGCTCTGCACGTCCGAAAGAAACAACATAAAACTTAGCAATGTTTCAACTGAACCAGTTGCTGACAACTTACATGAAGCGTTACAACTGCATTAGGGTTCTTTTCGACAGCATAAACTTTCATCTTGCGGCCAGTTTCTTCAGCTGCCTGGGATAAGAAACCAATGAACACAATCGATCAATTAAAACGAATTTAAAAGTCTCCATTGTGATTAGCAGAGAACTGCATCAGAACTTTACCTGCAACGATGCCCTTACAAGGGGTCCTCTTCCAGCTCCCACAACCATCAAGACCTACGAAAACTTATAAATGAAAACGCCACATGTAACCTATGAAAGGAAAATATTGACAGGTGACATACAGTAGTTAACTCAGACGATTTTTCATCAGGGACCCTGTCCACCAAGGCTTTAGCAACTGCCCTTTGATACTAGTAACACACAGATGGAAAACAGATAGGCATGACATAAATTCCAATCACGTAAAATAGTGATAATGGTATTCAGTTGTATAAAAAAATAATCCATCAGTATCCTTCTTCCGCAAACCAAAGCAGAAATAGAAGGGTAGTCCAGAAAACAGAGGCGTTAAAATTTAAGATGTGAAAGAAATAAATCTAGAATAAGCAACATACTTGGATGTATTTAATGGAGTCTCTCTCAAACGTCTCATAGGTTTGGGCTTCAAGGTTATCCATCAGAGGCTGTATTTAAAAAACAGTAGAAACTCTTTACAGTAAGAATAAAGCATTTTCATGACAAAAGTATTCTGATGAACCGACGGAAATCAGTATTAATGATGACAGAGACTAACCTGCAGGGGTGCCTGCAAAAAATCCCTGTAGCCAAGCTGTAAAAGGAATAAAAGAACTGTTAGAATTGAGATTGGTTCTGCCTGCTTGCAACTCTTGTGATCAAAAAATTTGAAAGAACTGAGACAAAGGATCCAGCAAACGACCTCTATGCGTTCCTGTTCAGGAAGTGGTTCCATTTTCTGGAACAGATAAGCAACATAGTCTAAATATGACCGCAGGGGATGCCTCTGCGTATCTGAGAACCCAAATCATTGAAACTTATCAAAAGACAACCTTATATATTTTCATTCAAAAAAGACAACCCTATATACAAAATTACAAATTGATTTGTTCAAGATATTGGAACGCCTTTGCTTATAGACGAAGCCAATTAAAGATAGAGATACGGAGAAAGAAGTAAAAAGCCCAGAGGAAAACATCTAACTATTAGCGGACAAAATAAAATACAGAATATTACCCTCAGTGTTAGAATCAGAAGCCTTTGGAAGATTATGAACAGGCTTTCCAGAAACTACAACCTGCAATTACAGGATTGGTGATAATGAACCCTAGGATGAGAGAAATAGATATATTTTTCTAAATCAGCAGAGGATTCCTATCACAGAATCACAGTACATAATCTTGACACTTAAATTTAATGCTCAACGAACCTGGACAGCATGATCAAAAAATCCTGCTATTAGCTTTTGGTGGCGTTTTGACAAGCAAGGAAAACCTCGAGCATTTGTTAAAAACGACTGCAAACCCAAAGTAGAAGCATTATTAAAAAATTTCAGCACTTCAAAATCAAGTTATAACGATGTGGTAAAATGGGTGAGGCACTTACATCAGTGCTTATGATTGCTGCCCTAACAGACTCCCCCATCCAGCGTCCAAGTGAAGTTTCAGAGGGTAGTGTACTCCTAGAAAAGAGACATGGTGTTACGTTTAGGGAGAGGAAAAACATTTTCAGTACAAATTAACAAAAACCAATCAAGAGTTTCTCTCAACTCACATGACATCAAGAGCAACAGACAGCTTACTGTCATGCTCACAAAGAAGACGAAATGAATTCCACAGTTCCCAGGAATCAGTCTGCACAAAAGGAATATATATTAAAGCCACTAAGACAATAAAAAAAAAACCTACAAACAACATGAACTGCTAAGAACATTCATTTGTATTTATAGATGTGAAAGGCATATAGACGTCTACACGCAGCCTCAGAAATCTGAGAAGGCACAGAAACTAAGAACGAACTAAAATTTTGCATCAACTTTGGTCCATCGACTTACCAGACCCTCTGAGGTAGCATCCACTGAATCACCATCAGACTTAACCAGCGGAACCCTCAGCCATAACTTCATTGCAGAATAACATTAAAACAAAAGACGAAGAAGGAAATAAAATGTTAGAGATTGATTGAAGATTTGCTTGTACACAAAAGTCTCATCTTCAATAAAACTTGACAGAAAGAAAATCCTAAACAACCTGCAAGGTAGTCAGCCCTTGTAAGATCTGGTTAACACATCTAGCATAATTAGCACACGAGGTCCCTTTAGGAGTAGGAAGAAGACACGCCTGCAACATATAACAAACATTAGCTACACGCGATTTTCAATTAACTTCAATTTAAGGAGTCATAAAGACCTGTAAGGAGAGATGTGTGGCCCAGGCTATTTCTTGCTTCAATGTGGTTTCCGAATCCATTCGTAAGACCTCATCTTCAGAATCCAAGTCAATCCACGAACTAATTTTTCCTAGAAAAAATGAGAATTAACCAAATAATTAAAATTGGTTATTTCAAAACCAACACTAGAGAATCTATCTAGAGAGAAGTAAAGAGAAACATACCAACGACATGACTGCTCCACTGAGAAGGTGACAAGACTAAGTCAGAGCCAGAAAACGGAAGCACCTGAGTCTCCGAACCACCGTTTGCTTCAACTAAGCTCGGTCTATACAAAGGGTCCATCTGAGTAATAACAACATTACACAAAGAGCGAAAAGGAAACTCTTTTAGAAACATATGAGACAAGGGCGTGAGAGTGATGGGAAGAAAGAAACGAACCAGAGGAGCAAGGACATAGTCAAAGCCGCCTGTGGAGATGTTGAAGGAGAGAAGAGAAGGAACATCGTCGGAGAATTCAGTCTCAACGCCGCAGAATCTGGACTCACTCCTCTCCCACCCTCCTCTCTCTCCGAGTGGCATCTCTTCTCTCTTTCGAGCTAACAAGGAGCAGTGACGGAATGAATCGCAGATGGAAAGTGAATTCTTTGCACGAGCCAAACTAGGAAGGAAGCCAAAAGGGTTTTTGAATGGTTTTAGGCTTATATCGAGCTTTTATATTGGGCTTTATGTTATACCACGTGTTGGCCCATAAACGTTTTATACTATTGGACTATTAGTTATCGAGATGGCATAATACACGGCGTAGATGAATGTATTTTAACCCAAACTAGTAGATTTTATTTTGTTTTAACAACAAGAGATAAAACCAAATCCAAAGATTATTTAATCAAGAATCTGAGTGACATATACAACTTTTGAGGCATTAAGCTGCTCAGAAGCAATTCATAGAAGAAACTATTTGTATTTTCCTAAGCAAACAAGCAGTAGAATAAAAACACCTTAGTACACTCCAATACCAGTAAGCGGATGCAGATTATTTTCTCAAGCATCAATCTTGAGATTAACATCCCTGGAGGAAGAGTTTCCATCGCCGTTTCTGTTATCAGCTTCATCAAAATGGTCTTCACGGGCGTTATCAGCGAGCATCAGAGCTACCAACCAGAAAAGACACGAGTCCAGTGACACAAAGGCACCTCCACCAAGGAGACCGGTCTTAGCTGTGGGGCAACTGGTCTCTAAGTTGCGGTGTACATTGCGAGTCAAGTGTAGTTGCTCTGTAATTGTTGGCCATAGCAACAGAGACAACGCTAGTCCGGAAGTAATTCTACAAAACAAAACCATAGGCAACAAACATCTCTGTTCACATAACCAAAACCAATGACTAGGGTTCAAATATGTATAGCTGAAACTAAAATTAAAATTATAAAAAGGAGAGAAAATGCTTACAAGGCAATGTTGAAGAAGACAGAGAAGCTGGTGCTCTTGAACAAGACCGAGTGGGGAACAGACCGTCCCTTGTAAGACATGAACAAAGACTTGTAACCAGCTACGGTGCAGGCAAGGAGAAAGGCAGCAGAAAGGTAACCCAAGGCAACAGTTGGATCGGATGGATATTTGCAAATAACTACTCCCTTTCCGTTTATTGGAGTCCCAGATGCAGGCTAAGATTTTAAAAAAAAAAAAAATCTCATAATTAGAGAACAATTTCAAAAGAGAAAGCCTAGAGAGACGGTCAAACAATGGTGTAGAAAGAAAAATGTAGATTTCGCTATGGTTTCAGTAAATAATCCAAACTAAGATGAGACAATTGGCTTCCCTATCATTAGATACATTGTTATGGAGCTGAGACAAAGATCACTGTTTACCGGTCATACAAAACTACATATTTCATTCAGTAAAATGAACAAATAATAGCTTAAACAACAAACAAGAAATTAAGATAGTTTCTCCATCGTTAGATATATAATTATGAAGTTGTAACAAGTGTACTGCTTGGTCAATTGTATGATACGATTCAATACAATTATGGAGTGAGCTTAATGTGATACGACCAAATCTAACTTCCGGATATTCAGCAACATTCAAAGTATTATGAGGAAGATTAGACGATAACAATCAAAAGGAGACGACTTACCTTCTTGTTCTCGGCGATGACTCCAAGAATAAACGACAAGACGCCAAACAAAGAGACGATCAACGACATCTGTTTCATAGTAACCGCCATCTTTTTTCCTCTCCTATATATCGGATCAAATAGATATAAAAATTCAATTTCCCCCAAAGAGAAAAACACACAGGGGCAATTTCCGCCAAAGAACACTTACAGAGACGACGAATCTGGCGATCAGAGGATGTGGTTTGGTTTGATTGTGATTTGGGAGAAGAAGATGATGATAACTTGTCAAGTTGCACTGAGAATTCGGATGATCCCTAAAAAGTCTCCGCGTTCACGAGTGACAAAGAAAGATTCTTGTTGACCTTTTTATATGGCAGATTATAACGAAAAGATTCGATATTTATCTGCCTCTGAATGTTGGTATTGGGCTTCATTCCAAACAGCCGAAATAATAAAAGAACTCGTCAAATTTAGGCCCAATTAGAAACCCAATGAGTCAATCAAGAGGAAGTTGTTAACGCGTTTGAGCCAAATTCGCGGGAACACAAACCATATATCTTCGGAATAACGTGTTAATATCGGGACGATTTGGGAGGTGAAATCGGCAACCTTAGCAAAAGAAAACAATCTTTACTCCTATTCTTTTCATATCCATTAAATGTTACTCTTGTTATGTAACTCTACAGGACCATCTCTATTTCATTCATTCATTATTATTGTATTTTTGCAATTAGAAGTAACCATTGTTGTTTTTGAGATATAACTATGTATCCTGAACTTTCTGACATCCAAAAGGATTAACTTTATTCAACATGGTTATATATCAAAGAAAAAGGAATCAGGATCGTTGGATGCGTTATCCGACCATAATTACACAAAAAGTAACAGTTCACCGACCAGAATTGGCCACCACACGGTTGACGGTCCACACCCCTCGACCTTTTACTTGTCCCTTATCACTTCCCTCTTTTCATCTGAATCATTATTTCATTTTTAATGATGCTTTTAATCCTGGAGAATTATGTTCAAATCAAACCAACCGGTCACTTTCTATGTACACTCTTGATTATATGAGTATAATTATTTTTGAAAAAAAAAATTATGGGCTTTTGTTGTCCCCCGGAAAAGATGACAGCTCTTTTGCTTTCTCTTGCAAGATTGCAAAAGTTTGTATAACCTACGATTGAGTGGATTAAAATGATTTTGGTTTGACTTATTTCGTTTTTTTTTTTGCTTGGTTAAACCAATCAAATTAAAAGATAAATACTAGAAATCATATATATTTCGGAGCTTTCTTAATCATACCGTGGCGCAGGTTGAATCTCGCTATCCAAAAGTCGAACCAGCTTTTCAGTTTCACACCAGTTCTCTCACCAATCGACCGACGTGTGATGATGCTCTATGTCATTCACTTGTTACACATCACACTATCCAAAAAAAAATAATGCGAACACATACACTAGTTATATAAAATTATAAATAATACTTGTCTTCTTTACAAGTATTGTGTTGTTTTCGCTTATTGATTAAAGTTATGGAACTGAGTAGGGTTTTCTAGCTCCCACGTGTAAGAATTGAAAGCATTACTTTAGCGGAGAGATCAGAAATTTGATGACTGATATTGTGGTTGAGAATGAAGAAACGTCGGTGAACATATGTCCACCATTGAACAGTCTACGTTGCATAGTTCTTCCATTTATAAAACATCGAAAATGATTCGTTACCTTCCTGACTTGTTATAATGGTTCTCTATCCAAGTGGTAGTTTTAGATTTGTTGTTCAGTGCTTCAATATTTCACAGTACCTCACCAAATAAAATAAACCTTATACTTCTTCGACCTGAATATGCAGTTAAATAAAAATAAAAAAATAAAAATGGAAAATGAGATCATCATCATATTTCATGGTCTTCTATGCATGTCCTTTAAATGTTTTCAGACTATGTTTATCCCAAAGACTTAGATTTTTTTTTTAGAAAAATAAAAAGTAAAAGAACAAATCAATCGCAGAGCACCATGTGTTAATAAGATCCGTGAACATTATAAAAATTTCACTAAAATCAATTTTTAAATAATAGTTTTTGCAACTGATACTTAAAAATTGTGTAGGGACCCATACACTAAAAAACTCACTAAAAAAACTCATATAAACATGATTTAGCTCTCATTCCAATTTGGATATGGAATTTCTAACATAATTAATATTATAATATAAATATTGGGATGGTTTGCAATTTCAAATCAGCTTAATTCTAGTTCGATTGAGGTATCATGTGTTGTTGAACCTATACCATCATATTAGCTTTTATGAATTCTCGAAATCAATTTAAAGTTAGTGAAATTTTTATCTAGAGTGATTCGGTTCTATTTACAACACCCACATGCAATATTTTATTTTTCAGAAAGCAAAGAGATGGTTACAAATTGCAACTTAATTGAATGGGCCGAAAAATGGGCTCCATAATAATATAAGGAGGAAAAAACGAGAACCGCTTGAATGAGAAGAATAAATGTTCCTTCACCAACCGTACCTGCCGACCTCTTTCACTCTCCGTTTCACAATTTCTTTTGACAAAAGAATTTTTTTTTTCTTCATATACTATCATTCACTTTAATTCCAAGGAGCATCACGTAACACTGCTCCTCAATCTTTTAAAGATTCTTTTTTCTTCTTTTTTCGCCTTACACCTCTGCTTGACCTCATCCACATGCCCCTGCCTCACATCAAACAAAATCTTATTATCTATATACATTTTTTTGTTATATATAGCAGTACAAAAATACAACCAATAGTCTATAAAAATAATACTATCAAAATTTATAAAGCATCAATTTTAGTTTGTATTATATACTTTCCAGTCTATCAAATTTGGTACTAGATAAAAGTAACATATTTTAAATCAACTAAAGTTTTTAAAATTAATTGATATACTGTAATCAAACCAACACCTTAGTGGAAACAAAAACATTAAAATGTCTCTCTTTAAGTTTCTTTATTCTTATTTTTAAACTTAACATAATAAACTGCTAATTTAAGATTAGTGTACCAATCAACACACCTATCAGACATTGGGACAGACTCCAATAAAAAAGGCATTCTCCTAATTTAATGTTCGGTTTGCGCAACAACAACAAAAAAAGAGAGAGAGAGAGAGAACAAAACATTCTCAAGTTTCGTGTTACTTCACCGAGTTTCATTTTTAATTCTTGAAACTTCTTGCTTCTTCTTGTCCAAATCTCACCTTAGAGTAGTATTAAAAGAAAAAAAACAATAATATATAGTATACTCAGGTGATTTCAACAGCTAAAACCAAGCTCTGTTCTTCAAACTCAAGCTTCCAACTTCACTGATTCACACATCTGAGCTTTTTTAATCCAAAAAGTTCAGATTTTTTGTTGTTGTTGTTCTTGGGTGTATACTTTTTTTTGGTCTTTTGTTGTTCCTGATGTTGTCCAAAAGTGTTTTTGCTGTCTCTTTCGTAATCATTTTCTTGTACGGTAACTTGTTTACCGAAGCTGAAGGGATCGGTGTGAACTGGGGCTCACAGGCAAGTCATCCTCTCCCTCCAGCAACCGTGGTGAAGCTTCTCCAGGACAACGGAATCCGAAAGGTGAAACTTTTCGAAGCCGACTCACAGATTCTCAGAGCCTTAAGTCGGTCAGGGATTCAGGTCATGGTCGGAATCCCTAACGACTTACTTGCTCCTATTGCCGGAAGCGTTGCAGTTGCAGAGAGATGGGTCTCTCAAAACGTCTCTGCTCATGTCTCCTCCAACGGCGTTGATATCAGGTTTGTACTCATCTCCTAAAAAGCTTCACTCTTTAAGATTTTGATGAGTAAAGTTAGAAACTTTGAATATAAATTTAGGTATGTGGCTGTTGGGAACGAGCCTTTCTTGAAGTCATTTAACGGAACATTTGAGAGTATAACACTCCCTGCTCTTCAGAACATACAATCAGCTCTCATCAAAGCTGGTTTAGCGAATCAGGTGAAAGTCACAGTCCCCCTCAACGCTGACGTGTACGAAAGTGCTTCTAACCTACCGTCTGATGGAGACTTCAGAGCTGAAATACGCGATCTCATGATCAGTATAGTCAAGTTTCTAAGTGATAACCAAGCTCCCTTCACTATCAACATCTACCCTTTCATAAGTCTCTACAACGACCCTCACTTCCCTGTGGAGTTCGCCTTCTTTGATGGAACAGGCTCTCCTGTTAATGACAACGGGAGAATCTACGACAATGTTCTTGATGCAAACTACGATACACTGGTCTGGTCTTTGCAGAAGAACGGGTTTGGTAACATGTCTATTATTGTTGGTGAAGTTGGGTGGCCTACGGATGGAGATAAGAACGCGAATATGCAGTACGCGAGGAGGTATAATCAAGGGTTTATGAACCGTCAAAAAGCTGGGAGAGGAACACCTATGAGACCAGGAGCAATGGATGCTTACTTGTTTAGTCTTATAGATGAAGATGCTAAGAGTATACAGCCAGGGAACTTTGAAAGACATTGGGGGATTTTTTACATTGATGGACAGCCTAAGTATCAGTTGAGTCTTGGAAATGCTAATGGGTTGATTCCTGCGAAGGGTGTGCATCATATGGCGAAGAAATGGTGTGTTCTTGCTCCATCAGCTAATCTTCAGGATCCTCAACTTGGACCAAGTGTGAGTTATGCTTGTGATCATGCTGATTGTACTAGTCTTGGGTATGGTTCCTCTTGTGGTAACTTGGATCTAGCGAAGAATGTTTCGTATGCGTTTAATAGCTATTACCAGGTGAGTGATCAGCTTGATAGTGCATGTAAGTTTCCGGGGTTGTCTGTGGTTACTACGAGTGATCCTTCTGTTGGGAGTTGTAAGTTCAAGATAATGATCAAGTCAGATTCTTCAGGTAGTGAAGCGATGAGAAGATCAGCGACAGTGTTGATACTCTTGTTGACGTGTCTGTATATTGTTCTGTGAATACTCTGAAGAAAGTTGGATGGTTTTGATTATTTCCTTTTTGTTAAAGAATAAAGAAGAAGGTTGTAACTCTCATTGTCTTATTCATCACGTGCACATACATATATATACATACAAGAGAATAAGCATATTCCTTAGGAGATAAGGATTACAACAATAAAGGGGATGATTATCCTAATCCTATAATGATTAGGATAACTACAACATATGGATAAATACAAGGGAGGATAATGACAAG